>JAUJYP020001482.1:0-71990 GCA_030674075.2 Linum usitatissimum
ATCCATCGTAACCAATTAACCCAATTTGGAGCAAATTCGCACCTTCGCATCCAATTGTGCACCGAAGGATTCCAAACTCAAATATATGTCTCTAATCATCATTCCACAACTCTGGTCCAACGATAGTGTGGGCAAAGCTGGCCCGAACTCTCGAGCTTCGAAATCATGATTCTTGGATGCGTCTGTGATGTTTATGCTGGTACCGAGGTTGGACTCGATACCGTGGTGCAGCATCTGTGCCACTCATTGGATCGCCAATTCTCCAAGGATGAATTTACCTTCATTGATCAAAGCTAGGGACGTCCTTGTATCCTTCTAACGAGATAGCCTCTCGAAAATGCTTGGGGTCGAACCAATATTCCAATAAATTAAATCTAGAATGAACCGAGGTTCGAAAGTGTATGAGAGTCGTTGTTTTGGTGGCACCGACATCAACGAAACGAGTCCACATGTGTGATTTGTTCCCAAGCTCGTTTCTCCACGCTTCCATCGACCTTGCCGGTCTTCAAATACCCCATTAAGTACCACATCCGGGGATTGTGCGGGTAAAGCCTTCTCATTTGGGTCGGAGTGTGATCCATCGAAACCAATTAACCCAATTTGGAGCAACTTTGCACCTTCGCATCCAATTATGCTCCGAAGGGTTCGAAACTCAAATATATGTCTCTAATCATCATTCCACAACTCTGGTCCAACGATAGTGTGGGCAAAGCTGGCCCGAACTCTCGAGCTTCGACATCATGAATCTTTGATGCGTACGTGATGTTTATCCCGGTAGCGAGGTTGGACTCGATACCGTGGTGCGGCAGATTCGTGCCACTCATTGGATCGCCAATTCTCCAAGGATGAATTTACCTTCATTGGTCCAAGCTAGGGACGTCCTTGTATCCTTCTAACAGATAGCCTCTCGAAAATGCTTGGGGTCGAACCAATATTCCAATAAATTAAATCTAGAATGAACCAGGTTCGAAAGTGTATGAGAGTCGTTGTTTTGGTGGCACCGACATCAACGAAACGAGTCCACATGTGTGATTTGTTCCCAAGCTCGTTTCTCCCTGCTTCCATCGACCTTGCCGGTCTTCAAATACCCCATTAAGTACCACATCCGGGGATTGTGCGGGTAAGGCCTTCTCATTTGGGTCGGAGTGTGATCCATCGAAACCAATTAACCCAATTTGGAGCAACTTCGCACCTTCGCATCCAATTATGCTCCGAAGGGTTCGAAACTCAAATATATGTCTCTAATCATCATTCCACAACTCTGGTCCAACGATAGTGTGGGCAAAGCTGGCCCGAACTCTCGAGCTTCGACATTATGAATCTTTGATGCGTCTGTGATGTTTATCCTGGTAGCGAGGTTGGACTCGATACCGTGGTGCAGCATCTGTGCCACTCATTGGATCGCCAATTCTCCAAGGATGAATTTACCTTCATTGATCCAAGCTAGGGACGTCCTTGTATCCTTCTAACAGATAGCCTCTCGAAAATGCTTGGGGTCGAACCAATATTACACAAAATTAAATCTATAATGAACCAGGCTCGAAAGTGTATGAGAGTCCTTGTTTTGGTGGCACCGCATCACCGGAACGAGTCCACATGTGGGCTTTGTTCCCAAGCTCGTTTCTCCCTGCTTCCATCGACCTTGTCGGTCTTCAAATAACCCATTAAGTACCACATCCGGGAATTGTGCGGGTAAACTCTCCTCATTTCGGTCGGAGTGCGATTGGGTGCGATCCATCGTAACCAATTAACCCAATTTGGAGCAAATTCGCACCTTCGCATCCAATTGTGCACCGAAGGGTTCCAAACTCAAATATATGTCTCTGATCATCATTCCACAACTCTGGTCCAACGATAGTGTGGGCAAAGCTGGCCCGAACTCTCGAGCTTCGAAATCATGATTCTTGGATGCGTCTGTGATGTTTATGCTGGTACCGAGGTTGGACTCGATATTGTGGTGCAGCATCTGTGCCACTCATTGGATCGCCAATTCTCCAAGGATGAATTTACCTTCATTGATCCAAGCTAGGGACGTCCTTGTATCCTTCTAGCAGATAGCCTCTCGAAACTGCTTGGGGTCGAACCAATATTACACAAAATTAAATCTATAATGAACCAGGCTCGAAAGTGTATGAGAGTCCTTGTTTTGGTGGCACCGGCATCACCGGAACGAGTCCACATGTGGGCTTTGTTCCCAAGCTCGTTTCTCCCTCGCTTCCATCGACCTTGTCGGTCTTCAAATAACCCATTAAGTACCACATCCGGGAATTGTGCGCGTAAACTCTCCTCATTTCGGTCGGAGTGCGATTGGGTGCGATCCATCGTAACCAATTAACCCAATTTGGAGCAAATTCGCACCTTCGCATCCAATTGTGCACCGAAGGGTTCCAAACTCAAATATATGTCTCTGATCATCATTCCACAACTCTGGTCCAACGATAGTGTGGGCAAAGGCGGCCCGAGCTCTCGAGCTTCGAAATCATGATTCTTGGATGCGTCTGTGATGTTTATGCTTGTACCGAGGTTGGACTCGATATCGTGGTGCAGCATCTGTGCCACTCATTGGATCGCCAATTCTCCAAGGATGAATTTACCTTCATTGATCCAAGCTAGGGACGTCCTTGTATCCTTCTAACAGATAGCCTCTCGAAAATGCTTGGGGTCGAACCAATATTACACAAAATTAAATCTATAATGAACGATGCTCGAAAGTGTATGAGAGTCCTTGTTTTGGTGGCACCGGCATCACCGGAACGAGTCCACATGTGGGCTTTGTTCCCAAGCTCGTTTCTCCCTGCTTCCATCGACCTTGTCGGTCTTCAAATAACCCATTAAGTACCACATCCGGGGATTGTGCGGGTAAAGTCTTCTCATTTGAGTCGGAGTGCGTTTGGGTGCGATCCATCGTAACAAATTAACCCAATTTGGAGGAAATTCGCACCTTCGCATCCAATTGTGCTCCGAAGGGTTCCAAACTCAAATATATGTCTCTAATCATCATTCCACAACTCTGGTCCAACGATAGTGTGGGCAAAGCTGGCCCGAACTCTCGAGCTTCGAAATCAAGATTCTTGGATGCGTCTGTGATGTTTATGCTGGTACCGAGGTTGGACTCGATACCGTGGTGCAGCATCTGTGCCACTCATTGGATCACCAATTCTCCAAGGATGAATTTACCTTCATTGATCCAAGCTAGGGACGTCCTTGTATCCTTCTAACAGATAGCCTCTCGAAAATGCTTGGGGTCGAACCAATATTCCAATAAATTAAATCTAGAATGAACCAGGTTCGAAAGTGTATGAGAGTCGTTGTTTTGGTGGCACCGACATCAACGAAACGAGTCCACATGTGTGATTTGTTCCCAAGCTCGTTTCTCCTCGCTTCCATCGACCTTGCCGGTCTTCAAATACCCCATTAAGTACCACATCCGGGGATTGTGCGGGTAAAGCCTTCTCATTTGGGTCGGAGTGTGATCCATCGAAACCAATTAACCCAATTTGGAGCAACTTTGCACCTTCGCATCCAATTATGCTCCGAAGGGTTCGAAACTCAAATATATGTCTCTAATCATCATTCCACAACTCTGGTCCAACGATAGTGTGGGCAAAGCTGGCCCGAACTCTCGAGCTTCGACATCATGAATCTTTGATGCGTCTGTGATGTTTATCCTGGTAGCGAGGTTGGACTCGATACCGTGGTGCGGCATCATCGTGCCACTCATTGGATCGCCAATTCTCCAAGGATGAATTTACCTTCATTGATCCAAGCTAGGGACGTCCTTGTATCCTTCTAACAGATAGCCTCTCGAAAATGCTTGGGGTCGAACCAATATTCCAATAAATTAAATCTAGAATGAACCAGGTTCGAAAGTGTATGAGAGTCGTTGTTTTGGTGGCACCGACATCAACGAAACGAGTCCACATGTGTGATTTGTTCCCAAGCTCGTTTCTCCCTGCTTCCATCGACCTTGCCGGTCTTCAAATACCCCATTAAGTACCACATCCGGGGATTGTGCGGGTAAGGCCTTCTCATTTGGGTCGGAGTGTGATCCATCGAAACCAATTAACCCAATTTGGAGCAACTTCGCACCTTCGCATCCAATTATGCTCCGAAGGGTTCGAAACTCAAATATATGTCTCTAATCATCATTCCACAACTCTGGTCCAACGATAGTGTGGGCAAAGCCGGCCCGAACTCTCGAGCTTCGACATTATGAATCTTTGATGCGTCTGTGATGTTTATCCTGGTAGCGAGGTTGGACTCGATACCGTGGTGCAGCATCTGTGCCACTCATTGGATCGCAAATTCTCCAAGGATGAATTTACCTTCATTGATCCAAGCTAGGGACGTCCTTGTATCCTTCTAACGAGATAGCCTCTCGAAAATGCTTGGGGTCGAACCAATATTACACAAAATTAAATCTATAATGAACCAGGCTCGAAAGTGTATGAGAGTCCTTGTTTTGGTGGCACCGGCATCACCGGAACGAGTCCACATGTGGGCTTTGTTCCCAAGCTCGTTTCTCCCTGCTTCCATCGACCTTGTCGGTCTTCAAATAACCCATTAAGTACCACATCCGGGAATTGTGCGGGTAAACTCTCCTCATTTCGGTCGGAGTGCGATTGGGTGCGATCCATCGTAACCAATTAACCCAATTTGGAGCAAATTCGCACCTTCGCATCCAATTGTGCACCGAAGGGTTCCAAACTCAAATATATGTCTCTGATCATCATTCCACAACTCTGGTCCAACGATAGTGTGGGCAAAGCTGGCCCGAACTCTCGAGCTTCGAAATCATGATTCTTGGATGCGTCTGTGATGTTTATCCGGTACCGAGGTTGGACTCGATACGTGGTGCGGCATACGTGCCACTCATTGGATCGCCAATTCTCCAAGGATGAATTTACCTTCATTGATCCAAGCTAGGGACGTCCTTGTATCCTTCTAGCGAGATAGCCTCTCGAAAATGCTTGGGGTCGAACCAATATTACACAAAATTAAATCTATAATGAACCAGGCTCGAAAGTGTATGAGAGTCCTTGTTTTGGTGGCACCGGCATCACCGGAACGAGTCCACATGTGGGCTTTGTTCCCAAGCTCGTTTCTCCCTCGCTTCCATCGACCTTGTCGGTCTTCAAATAACCCATTAAGTACCACATCCGGGAATTGTGCGGGTAAACTCTCCTCATTTCGGTCGGAGTGCGATTGGGTGCGATCCATCGTAACCAATTAACCCAATTTGGAGCAAATTCGCACCTTCGCATCCAATTGTGCACCGAAGGGTTCCAAACTCAAATATATGTCTCGATCATCATTCCACAACTCGGTCCAACGATAGTGTGGGCAAAGCTGGCCCGAGCTCTCGAGCTTCGAAATCATGATTCTTGGATGCGTCGTGATGTTTATGCTTGTACCGAGGTTGGACTCGATATCGTGGTGCGGCATACGTGCCACTCATTGGATCGCCAATTCTCCAAGGATGAATTTACCTTCATTGATCCAAGCTAGGGACGTCCTTGTATCCTTCTAACGGATAGCCTCTCGAAAATGCTTGGGGTCGAACCAATATTACACAAAATTAAATCTATAATGAACGATGCTCGAAAGTGTATGAGAGTCCTTGTTTTGGTGGCACCGGCATCACCGGAACGAGTCCACATGTGGGCTTTGTTCCCAAGCTCGTTTCTCCCTGCTTCCATCGACCTTGTCGGTCTTCAAATAACCCATTAAGTACCACATCCGGGGATTGTGCGGGTAAAGTCTTCTCATTTGAGTCGGAGTGCGTTTGGGTGCGATCCATCGTAACAAATTAACCCAATTTGGAGGAAATTCGCACCTTCGCATCCAATTGTGCTCCGAAGGGTTCCAAACTCAAATATATGTCTCTAATCATCATTCCACAACTCTGGTCCAACGATAGTGTGGGCAAAGGCGGCCCGAACTCTCGAGCTTCGAAATCAAGATTCTTGGATGCGTCCGTGATGTTTATCTCGGTACCGAGGTTGGACTCGATACCGTGGTGCGGCATACGTGCCACTCATTGGATCACCAATTCTCCAAGGATTAATTTACCTTCATTGATCAAAGCTAGGGACGTCCTTGTATCCTTCTAACAGATAGCCTCTCGAAAATGCTTGGGGTCGAACCAATATTCCAATAAATTAAGTCTAGAATGAACCAGGCTCGAAAGTGAATGAGAGTCGTTGTTTTGGTGGCACCGACATCACCGAAACGAGTCCACATGTGTGATTTGTTCCCAAGCTCGTTTCTCCCGCTTCCATCGACCTTGCCGGTCTTCAAATACCCCATTAAGTACCACATCCGGGGATTGTGCGGGTAAAGCCTTCTCATTTGGGTCGGAGTGTGATCCATCGAAACCAATTAACCCAATTTGGAGCAACTTCGCACCTTCGCATCCAATTAAGCTCCGAAGTGTTCGAAACTCAAATATATGTCTCTAATCATCATTCCACAACTCTGGTCCAACGATAGTGTGGGCAAAGCTGGCCCGAACTCTCGAGCTTTGACATCATGAATCTTTGATGCGTCTGTGATGTTTATCCTGGTAGCGAGGTTGGACTCGATACCGTGGTGCAGCATCTGTGCCACTCATTGGATCGCCAATTCTCCAAGGATGAATTTACCTTCATTGATCCAAGCTAGGGACGTCCTTGTATCCTTCTAACGAGATAGCCTCTCGAAAATGCTTGGGGTCGAACCAATATTCCAATAAATTAAATCTAGAATGAACCGAGGTTCGAAAGTGTATGAGAGTCGTTGTTTTGGTGGCACCGACATCACCGAAACGAGTCCACATGTGTGATTTGTTCCCAAGCTCGTTTCTCCCTGCTTCCATCGACCTTGCCGGTCTTCAAATACCCCATTAAGTACCACATCCGGGGATTGTGCGGGTAAAGCCTTCTCATTTGGGTCGGAGTGTGATCCATCGAAACCAATTAAGCCAATTTGGAGCAACTTCGCACTTTCGCATCCAATTGTGCACCGAAGGGTTCCAAACTCAAATATATGTCTCTAATCATCATTCCACAACTCTGGTCCAACGATAGTGTGGGCAAAGCTGGCCCGAACTCTCGAGCTTCGAAATCATGATTCTTGGATGCGTCTGTGATGTTTATGCTGGTACCGAGGTTGGACTCGATACCGTGGTGCAGCATCTGTGCCACTCATTGGATCACCAATTCTCCAAGGATTAATTTACCTTCATTGATCAAAGCTAGGGACGTCCTTGTATCCTTCTAACAGATAGCCTCTTGAAAATGCTTGGGGTCGAACCAATATTCCAATAAATTAAGTCTAGAATGAACCAGGCTCGAAAGTGAATGAGAGTCGTTGTTTTGGTGGCACCGACATCACCGAAACGAGTCCACATGTGTGATTTGTTCCCAAGCTCGTTTCTCCCTGCTTCCATCGACCTTGCCGGTCTTCAAATACCCCATTAAGTACCACATCCGGGGATTGTGCGGGTAAAGCCTTCTCATTTGGGTCGGAGTGTGATCCATCGAAACCAATTAACCCAATTTGGAGCAACTTCGCACCTTCGCATCCAATTAAGCTCCGAAGGGTTCGAAACTCAAATATATGTCTCTAATCATCATTCCACAACTCTGGTCCAACGATAGTGTGGGCAAAGCTGGCCCGAACTCTCGAGCTTTGACATCATGAATCTTTGATGCGTCTGTGATGTTTATCCTGGTAGCGAGGTTGGACTCGATACCGTGGTGCGGCATCGTGCCACTCATTGGATCGCCAATTCTCCAAGGATGAATTTACCTTCATTGATCCAAGCTAGGGACGTCCTTGTATCCTTCTAACGGATAGCCTCTCGAAAATGCTTGGGGTCGAACCAATATTCCACAAAATTAAATCTAGAATGAACCGAGGCTCGAAAGTGTATCGAGTCCTTGTTTTGGTGGCACCGGTATCACCGGAACGAGTCCACATGTGGGATTTGTTCCCAAGCTCGTTTCTCCCTGCTTCCATCGACCTTGCCGGTCTTCAAATAGCCCATTAAGTACCACATTCGGGGATTGTGCGGGTAAAGCCTTCTCATTTGGGTCGGAGTGCGATTGGGTGCGATCCATCGTAACCAATTAACCCAATTTGGAGCAAATTCGCACCTTCGCATCCAATTGTGCACCGAAGGGTTCCAAACTCAAATATATATCTCTAATCATCATGCCACAACTCTGGTCCAAAGATAGTGTTGGCAAAGCTGGCCCGAACCCTCGAGCTTCGATATCATGATTCTTGGATGCGTCTGTGATGTTTATGCTGGTACCGAGGTTGGACTCGATACCGTGGTGCAGCATATGTGCCACTCATTGGGTCGCCAATTCTCCAAGAACGAAATTACCTTCATTAATCCAAGCTAGGGACGTCGTTGTATCCTTCTAACAGATAGCGTCTCGAAAATGCTTGGGGTCGAACCAATATTCCACAAAATTAAATCTAGAATGAACCAGGCTCGAAAGTGTATGAGAGTCCTTGTTTTGGTGGCACCGGTATCACCGGAACGAGTCCACATGTGGGATTTGTTCCCAAGCTCGTTTCTCCTCGCTTCCATCGACCTTGCCGGTCTTCAAATACCCCATTAAGTACCACATCCGGGGATTGTGCGGGTAAAGCCTTCTCATTTGGGTCGGAGTGTGATCCATCGTACCCAATTAACCCAATTTGGAGCAAATTCGCACCTTCGCATCCAATTGTGCATCGAAGGGTTCCAAACTCAAATATATGTCTCTAATCATCATTCCCCAACTCTGGTCCAATGATAGTGTGGGCAAAGCTGGCCCAAACTCTCGAGCTTCGACATCATGATGCTTGGATGCGTCTGTGATGTTTATCCTGGTACCGAGGTTGGACTCCATACCGTGGTGCAGCATCTGTGCCACTCATTGGATCGCCAATTCTCCAAGGATGAATTTACCTTCATTGATCCAAGCTAGGGACGTCCTTGTATCCTTCTAGCAGATAGCCTCTCGAAAATGCTTGGGGTCGAACCAATATTACACAAAATTAAATCTATAATGAACCAGGCTCGAAAGTGTATGAGAGTCCTTGTTTTGGTGGCACCGGCATCACCGGAACGAGTCCACATGTGGGCTTTGTTCCCAAGCTCGTTTCTCCCTGCTTCCATCGACCTTGTCGGTCTTCAAATAACCCATTAAGTACCACATCCGGGAATTGTGCGGGTAAACTCTCCTCATTTCGGTCGGAGTGCGATTGGGTGCAATCCATCGTAACCAATTAACCCAATTTGGAGCAAATTCGCACCTTCGCATCCAATTGTGCACCGAAGGGTTCCAAACTCAAATATATGTCTCTAATCATCATTCCACAACTCTGGTCCAACGATAGTGTGGGCAAAGCTGGCCCGAACTCTCGAGCTTCGAAATCATGATTCTTGGATGCGTACGTGATGTTTATCTTTGGTACCGAGGTTGGACTCGATACCGTGGTGCAGCATCTGTGCCACTCATTGGATCGCCAATTCTCCAAGGATGAATTTACCTTCATTGATCCAAGCTAGGGACGTCCTTGTATCCTTCTAACAGATAGCCTCTCGAAAATGCTTGGGGTCGAACCAATATTCCAATAAATTAAATCTAGAATGAACCGAGTTCGAAAGTGTATGAGAGTCGTTGTTTTGGTGGCACCGACATCAACGAAACGAGTCCACATGTGTGATTTGTTCCCAAGCTCGTTTCTCCCTGCTTCCATCGACCTTGCCGGTCTTCAAATACCCCATTAAGTACCACATCCGGGGATTGTGCGGGTAAAGCCTTCTCATTTGGGTCGGAGTGTGATCCATCGAAACCAATTAACCCAATTTGGAGCAACTTCGCACCTTCGCATCCAATTATGCTCCGAAGGGTTCGAAACTCAAATATATGTCTCTAATCATCATTCCACAACTCTGGTCCAACGATAGTGTGGGCAAAGCTGGCCCGAACTCTCGAGCTTCGACATCATGAATCTTTGATGCGTCTGTGATGTTTATCCTGGTAGCGAGGTTGGACTCGATACCGTGGTGCAGCATCTGTGCCACTCATTGGATCGCCAATTCTCCAAGGATGAATTTACCTTCATTGATCCAAGCTAGGGACGTCCTTGTATCCTTCTAACAGATAGCCTCTCGAAAATGCTTGGGGTCGAACCAATATTCCAATAAATTAAATCTAGAATGAACCAGGTTCGAAAGTGTATGAGAGTCGTTGTTTTGGTGGCACCGACATCAACGAAACGAGTCCACATGTGTGATTTGTTCCCAAGCTCGTTTCTCCCTGCTTCCATCGACCTTGCCGGTCTTCAAATACCCCATTAAGTACCACATCCGGGGATTGTGCGGGTAAGGCCTTCTCATTTGGGTCGGAGTGTGATCCATCGAAACCAATTAACCCAATTTGGAGCAACTTCGCACCTTCGCATCCAATTATGCTCCGAAGGGTTCGAAACTCAAATATATGTCTCTAATCATCATTCCACAACTCTGGTCCAACGATAGTGTGGGCAAAGGCGGCCCGAACTCTCGAGCTTCGACATTATGAATCTTTGATGCGTCTGTGATGTTTATCCTGGTAGCGAGGTTGGACTCGATACCGTGGTGCAGCATCTGTGCCACTCATTGGATCGCCAATTCTCCAAGGATGAATTTACCTTCATTGATCCAAGCTAGGGACGTCCTTGTATCCTTCTAACAGATAGCCTCTCGAAAATGCTTGGGGTCGAACCAATATTACACAAAATTAAATCTATAATGAACCAGGCTCGAAAGTGTATGAGAGTCCTTGTTTTGGTGGCACCGGCATCACCGGAACGAGTCCACATGTGGGCTTTGTTCCCAAGCTCGTTTCTCCCTGCTTCCATCGACCTTATCGGTCTTCAAATAACCCATTAAGTACCACATCCAGGAATTGTGCGGGTAAACTCTCCTCATTTCGGTCGGAGTGCGATTGGGTGCGATCCATCGTAACCAATTAACCCAATTTGGAGCAAATTCGCACCTTCGCATCCAATTGTGCACCGAAGGGTTCCAAACTCAAATATATGTCTCGATCATCATTCCACAACTCGGTCCAACGATAGTGTGGGCAAAGGCGGCCCGAACTCTCGAGCTTCGAAATCATGATTCTTGGATGCGTACGTGATGTTTATGCTTTGGTACCGAGGTTGGACTCGATGCGTGGTGCGGCATTCGTGCCACTCATTGGATCGCCAATTCTCCAAGAATGAATTTACCTTCATTGATCTAAGCTAGGGACGTCCTTGTATCCTTCTAGCAGATAGCCTCTCGAAAATGCTTGGGGTCGAACCAATATTACACAAAATTAAATCTATAATGAACCAGGCTCGAAAGTGTATGAGAGTCCTTGTTTTGGTGGCACCGCATCACCGGAACGAGTCCACATGTGGGCTTTGTTCCCAAGCTCGTTTCTCCCTGCTTCCATCGACCTTGTCGGTCTTCAAATAACCCATTAAGTACCACATCCGGGAATTGTGCGGGTAAACTCTCCTCATTTCGGTCGGAGTGCGATTGGGTGCGATCCATCGTAACCAATTAACCCAATTTGGAGCAAATTCGCACCTTCGCATCCAATTGTGCACCGAAGGGTTCCAAACTCAAATATATGTCTCTGATCATCATTCCACAACTCTGGTCCAACGATAGTGTGGGCAAAGCTGGCCCGAGCTCTCGAGCTTCGAAATCATGATTCTTGGATGCGTCTGTGATGTTTATGCTTGTACCGAGGTTGGACTCGATATCGTGGTGCAGCATCTGTGCCACTCATTGGATCGCCAATTCTCCAAGGATGAATTTACCTTCATTGATCCAAGCTAGGGACGTCCTTGTATCCTTCTAACGGATAGCCTCTCGAAAATGCTTGGGGTCGAACCAATATTACACAAAATTAAATCTATAATGAACGATGCTCGAAAGTGTATGAGAGTCCTTGTTTTGGTGGCACCGGCATCACCGGAACGAGTCCACATGTGGGCTTTGTTCCCAAGCTCGTTTCTCCTCGCTTCCATTGACCTTGTCGGTCTTCAAATAACCCATTAAGTACCACATCCGGGGATTGTGCGGGTAAAGTCTTCTCATTTGAGTCGGAGTGCGTTTGGGTGCGATCCATCGTAACAAATTAACCCAATTTGGAGGAAATTCGCACCTTCGCATCCAATTGTGCTCCGAAGGGTTCCAAACTCAAATATATGTCTCTAATCATCATTCCACAACTCTGGTCCAACGATAGTGTGGGCAAAGCTGGCCCGAACTCTCGAGCTTCGAAATCATGATTCTTCGATGCGTCCGTGATGTTTATCTTGATACCGAGGTTGGACTCGATACCGTGGTGCGGCATGCATTGCCACTCATTGGATCACCAATTCTCCAAGGATTAATTTACCTTCATTGATCAAAGCTAGGGACGTCCTTGTATCCTTCTAACGGATAGCCTCTCGAAAATGCTTGGGGTCGAACCAATATTCCAATAAATTAAGTCTAGAATGAACCAGGCTCGAAAGTGAATGAGAGTCGTTGTTTTGGTGGCACCGACATCACCGAAACGAGTCCACATGTGTGATTTGTTCCCAAGCTCGTTTCTCCCTGCTTCCATCGACCTTGCCGATCTTCAAATACCCCATTAAGTACCACATCCGGGGATTGTGCGGGTAAAGCCTTCTCATTTGGGTCGGAGTGTGATCCATCGAAACCAATTAACCCAATTTGGAGCAACTTCGCACCTTCGCATCCAATTAAGCTCCGAAGGGTTCGAAACTCAAATATATGTCTCTAATCATCATTCCACAACTCTGGTCCAACGATAGTGTGGGCAAAGCTGGCCCGAACTCTCGAGCTTTGACATCATGAATCTTTGATGCGTCTGTGATGTTTATCCTGGTAGCGAGGTTGGACTCGATACCGTGGTGCGGCATGCATGTGCCACTCATTGGATCGCCAATTCTCCAAGGATGAATTTACCTTCATTGATCCAAGCTAGGGACGTCCTTGTATCCTTCTAACGGATAGCCTCTCGAAAATGCTTGGGGTCGAACCAATATTCCAATAAATTAAATCTAGAATGAACCGGGTTCGAAAGTGTATGAGAGTCGTTGTTTTGGTGGCAGCGACATCACCGAAACGAGTCCACATGTGTGATTTGTTCCCAAGCTCGTTTCTCCTCGCTTCCATCGACCTTGCCGGTCTTCAAATACCCCATTAAGTACCACATCCGGGGATTGTGCGGGTAAAGCCTTCTCATTTGGGTCGGAGTGTGATCCATCGAAACCAATTAAGCCAATTTGGAGCAACTTCGCACCTTCGCATCCAATTGTGCACCGAAGGGTTCCAAACTCAAATATATGTCTCTAATCATCATTCCACAACTGCGGTCCAACGATAGTGTGGGCAAAGCTGGCCCCGAACTCTCGAGCTTCGAAATCATGATTCTTGGATGCGTCGTGATGTTTATCTTTGGTACCGAGGTTGGACTCGATACCGTGGTGCAGCATCTGTGCCACTCATTGGATCACCAATTCTCCAAGGATTAATTTACCTTCATTGATCAAAGCTAGGGACGTCCTTGTATCCTTCTAACAGATAGCCTCTAGAAAATGCTTGGGGTCGAACCAATATTCCAATAAATTAAGTCTAGAATGAACCGAGGCTCGAAAGTGAATGAGAGTCGTTGTTTTGGTGGCACCGAGCATCACCGAAACGAGTCCACATGTGTGATTTGTTCCCAAGCTCGTTTCTCCCTGCTTCCATCGACCTTGCCGGTCTTCAAATACCCCATTAAGTACCACATCCGGGGATTGTGCGGGTAAAGCCTTCTCATTTGGGTCGGAGTGTGATCCATCGAAACCAATTAACCCAATTTGGAGCAACTTCGCACCTTCGCATCCAATTAAGCTCCAAAGGGTTCGAAACTCAAATATATGTCTCTAATCATCATTCCACAACTCTGGTCCAACGATAGTGTGGGCAAAGCTGGCCCGAACTCTCGAGCGTTGACATCATGAATCTTTGATGCGTACGTGATGTTTATCCTGGTAGCGAGGTTGGACTCGATACCGTGGTGCGGCATACGTGCCACTCATTGGATCGCCAATTCTCCAAGGATGAATTTACCTTCATTGATCCAAGCTAGGGACGTCCTTGTATCCTTCTAACGAGATAGCCTCTCGAAAATGCTTGGGGTCGAACCAATATTCCAATAAATTAAATCTAGAATGAACCAGGTTCGAAAGTGTATGAGAGTCGTTGTTTTGGTGGCACTGACATCACCGAAACGAGTCCACATGTGTGATTTGTTCCCAAGCTCGTTTCTCCTGCTTCCATCGACCTTGCCGGTCTTCAAATACCCCATTAAGTACCACATCCGGGGATTGTGCGGGTAAAGCCTTCTCATTTGGGTCGGAGTGTGATCCATCGAAACCAATTAAGCCAATTTGGAGCAACTTCGCACCTTCGCATCCAATTGTGCACCGAAGGGTTCCAAACTCAAATATATGTCTCTAATCATCATTCCACAACTCTGGTCCAACGATAGTGTGGGCAAAGCTGGCCCGAACTCTCGAGCTTCGACATCATGAATCTTGGATGCGTCTGTGATGTTTATCCTGGTACCGAGGTTGGACTCGATACCGTGGTGCAGCATCTGTGCCACTCATTGGATCACCAATTCTCCAAGGATTAATTTACCTTCATTGATCCAAGCTAGGGACGTCCTTGTATCCTTCTAACAGATAGCCTCTCGAAAATGCTTGGGGTCGAACCAATATTCCACAAAATTAAATCTAGAATGAACCAGGCTCGAAAGTGTATGAGAGTCCTTGTTTTGGTGGCACCGGTATCACCGGAACGAGTCCACATGTGGGATTTGTTCCCAAGCTGGTTTCTCCCTGCTTCCATCGACCTTGCCGGTCTTCAAATACCCCATTAAGTACCACATCCGGGGATTGTGCGGGTAAAGCCTTCTCATTTGGGTCGGAGTGCGATCCATCGAAACCAATTAACCCAATTTGGAGCAAAATCGCACCTTCGCATCCAATTGTGCATCGAAGGGTTCCAAACTCAAATATATGTCTCTAATCATCATTCCCCAACTCTGGTCCAACGATAGTGTGGGCAAAGCTGGCCCGAACTCTCGAGCTTCGAAATCATGATGCTTGGATGCGTCTGTGATGTTTATCCTGGTACCGAGGTTGGACTCCATACCGTGGTGCAGCATCTGTGCCACTCATTGGATCGCCAATTCTCCAAGGATGAATTTACCTTCATTGATCCAAGCTAGGGACGTCCTTGTATCCTTATAACAGATAGCCTCTCGAAAATGCTTGGGGTCGAACCAATATTCCACAAAATTAAATCTAGAATGAACCAGGCTCGAAAGTGTATGAGAGTCCTTGTTTTGGTGGCACCGGTATCACCGGAACGAGTCCACATGTGGGATTTGTTCCCAAGCTCGTTTCTCCCTGCTTCCATCGACCTTGCCGGTCTTCAAATACCCCATTAAGTACCACATCCGGGGATTGTGCGGGTAAAGCCTTCTCATTTGGGTCGGAGTGTGATCCATCGTACCCAATTAACCCAATTTGGAGCAAAATCGCACCTTCGCATCCAATTGTGCATCGAAGGGTTCCAAACTCAAATATATGTCTCTAATCATCATTCCCCAACTCTGGTCCAACGATAGTGTGGGCAAAGCTGGCCCGAACTCTCGAGCTTCGACATCATGATTCTTGGATGTGTCTGTGATGTTTATCCTGGTACCGAGGTTGGACTCGATACCGTGGTGCAGCATCTGTGCCACTCATTGGATCGCCAATTCTCCAAGGATGAATTTAACTTCATTGATCCAACCTAGGGACGTCCTTGTATCCTTCTAACAGATAGCCTCTCGAAAATGCTTGGGGTCGAACCAATATTCCACAAAATTAAATCTAGAATGAACCAGGCTCGAAAGTGTATGAGAGTCCTTGTTTTGGTGGCACCGGTATCACCGGAACGAGTCCACATGTGGGATTTGTTCCCAAGCTCGTTTCTCCTGCTTCCATCGACCTTGCCGGTCTTCAAATACCCCATTAAGTACCACATCCGGGGATTGTGCGGGTAAAGCCTTCTCATTTGGGTCGGAGTGTGATCCATCGTACCCAATTAACCCAATTTGGAGCAAAATCGCACCTTCGCATCCAATTGTGCATCGAAGGGTTCCAAACTCAAATATATGTCTCTAATCATCATTCCCCAACTCTGGTCCAACGATAGTGTGGGCAAAGCTGGCCCGAACTCTCGAGCTTCGACATCATGATTCTTGGATGCGTCTGTGATGTTTATCCTAGTACCGAGGTTGGACTCCATACCGTGGTGCAGCATCTGTGCCACTCATTGGATCGCCAATTCTCCAAGGATGAATTTAACTTCATTGATCCAACCTAGGGACGTCCTTGTATCCTTCTAACAGATAGCCTCTCGAAAATGCTTGGGGTCGAACCAATATTCCACAAAATTAAATCTAGAATGAACCAGGCTCGAAAGTGTATGAGAGTCGTTGTTTGGGTGGCACCGACATCACCGAAACGAGTCCACATGTGTGATTTGTTCCCAAGCTCGTTTCTCCCTGCTTCCATCAACCTTGCCGGTCTTAAAATACCCCATAAGTACCACATACGGGGATTGTGCGGGTAAAGCCTTCTCATTTGGGTCGGAGTGCGATCCATCAAAACCAATTAACCCAATTTGGAGCAAAATCGCACCTTCGCATCCAATTGTGCATCGAAGGGTTCCAAACTCAAATATATGTCTCTAATCATCATTCCCCAACTCGGTCCAACGATAGTGTGGGCAAAGGCGGCCCGAACTCTCGAGCTTCGAAATCATGATTCTTGGATGCGTCGTGATGTTTATCCTGGTACCGAGAGGTTGGACTCGATACCGTGGTGCAACATCTGTGCCACTCATTGGATCACCAATTCTCCAAGGATTAATTTACCTTCATTGATCCAAGCTAGGGACGTCCTTGTATCCTTCTAATAGATAGCCTCTCGAAAATGCTTGGGGTCGAACCAATATTCCAATAAATTAAATCTAGAATGAACCAGGCTCGAAAGTGTATGAGAGTCGTTGTTTTGGTGGCACCGACATCACCGAAACGAGTCCACATGTGTGATTTGTTCCCAAGCTCGTTTCTCCCTGCTTCCATCAACCTTGCCGGTCTTAAAATACCCCATAAGTACCACATCCGGGGATTGTGCGGGTAAAGCCTTCTCATTTGGGTCGGATTGCGATCCATCGAAACCAATTAACCCAATTTGGAGCAAAATCGCACCTTCGCATCCAATTGTGCATCGAAGGGTTCCAAACTCAAATATATGTCTCTAATCATCATTCCCCAACTCTGGTCCAACGATAGTGTGGGCAAAGCTGGCCCGAACTCTCGAGCTTCGAAATCATGATTCTTGGATGCGTCTGTGATGTTTATGCTGGTACCGAGGTTGGACTCGATACCGTGGTGCAACATCTGTGCCACTCATTGGATCGCCAATTCTCCAAGGATTAATTTACCTTCATTGATCCAAGCTAGGGACGTCCTTGTATCCTTCTAATAGATAGCCTCTCGAAAATGCTTGGGGTCGAACCAATATTCCAACAAATTAAATCTAGAATGAACCAGGCTCGAAAGTGTATGAGAGTCGTTGTTTTGGTGGCACCGACATCACCGAAACGAGTCCACATGTGTGATTTGTTCCCAAGCTCGTTTCTCCCTGCTTCCATCAACCTTGCCGGTCTTAAAATACCCCATAAGTACCACATCCGGGGATTGTGCGGGTAAAGCCTTCTCATTTGGGTCGGAGTGCGATCCATCAAAACCAATTAACCCAATTTGGAGCAAAATCGCACCTTCGCATCCAATTGTGCATCGAAGGGTTCCAAACTCAAATATATGTCTCTAATCATCATTCCCCAACTCTGGTCCAACGATAGTGTGGGCAAAGCTGGCCCGAACTCTCGAGCTTCGAAATCATGATTCTTGGATGCGTCTGTGATGTTTATGCTGGTACCGAGGTTGGACTCGATACCGTGGTGCAACATCTGTGCCACTCATTGGATCGCCAATTCTCCAAGGATTAATTTACCTTCATTGATCCAAGCTAGGGACGTCCTTGTATCCTTCTAATAGATAGCCTCTCGAAAATGCTTGGGGTCGAACCAATATTCCAACAAATTAAATCTAGAATGAACCAGGCTCGAAAGTGTATGAGAGTCGTTGTTTTGGTGGCACCGACATCACCGAAACGAGTCCACATGTGTGATTTGTTCCCAAGCTCGTTTCTCCCTGCTTCCATCAACCTTGTCAGTCTTAAAATACCCCATAAGTACCACATCCGGGGATTGTGCGGGTAAAGCCTTCTCATTTGGGTCGGAGTGCGATCCATCAAAACCAATTAACCCAATTTGGAGCAAAATCGCACCTTCGCATCCAATTGTGCATCGAAGGGTTCCAAACTCAAATATATGTCTCTAATCATCATTCCCCAACTCTGGTCCAACGATAGTGTGGGCAAAGCTGGCCCGAACTCTCGAGCTTCGAAATCATGATTCTTGGATGCGTCCGTGATGTTTATCTCGGTACCGAGGTTGGACTCGATACCGTGGTGCAACATCCGTGCCACTCATTGGATCGCCAATTCTCCAAGGATTAATTTACCTTCATTGATCCAAGCTAGGGACGTCCTTGTATCCTTCTAATAGATAGCCTCTCGAAAATGCTTGGGGTCGAACCAATATTCCAATAAATTAAATCTAGAATGAACCAGGCTCGAAAGTGTATGAGAGTCGTTGTTTTGGTGGCACCGACATCACCGAAACGAGTCCACATGTGTGATTTGTTCCCAAGCTCGTTTCTCCCTCGCTTCCATCAACCTTGCCGGTCTTAAAATACCCCATAAGTACCACATCCGGGGATTGTGCGGGTAAAGCCTTCTCATTTGGGTCGGAGTGCGATCCATCGAAACCAATTAACCCAATTTGGAGCAAAATCGCACCTTCGCATCCAATTGTGCATCGAAGGGTTCCAAACTCAAATATATGTCTCTAATCATCATTCCCCAACTCTGGTGCAACGATAGTGTGGGCAAAGCTGGCCCGAACTCTCGAGCTTCAAAATCATGATTCTTGGATGCGTCTGTGATGTTTATGCTGGTACCGAGGTTGGACTCGATACCGTGGTGCAACATCTGTGCCACTCATTGGATCGCCAATTCTCCAAGGATTAATTTACCTTCATTGATCCAAGCTAGGGACGTCCTTGTATCCTTCTAAGAGATAGCCTCTCGAAAATGCTTGGGGTCGAACCAATATTCCAAAAATTAAATCTAGAATGAACCAGGCTCGAAAGTGTATGAGAGTCGTTGTTTTGGTGGCACTGGCATCACCGAAACGAGTCCACATGTGTGATTTGTTCCCAAGCTCGTTTCTCCCTGCTTCCATCGACCTTGCCGGTCTTCAAATTCCCCATTAAGTACCACATCCGGGGATTGTGCGGGTAAAGCCTTCTCATTTGGGTCGGAGTGTGATCCATCGTACCCAATTAACCCAATTTGGAGCAAAATCGCACCTTCGCATCCAATTGTGCATCGAAGGGTTCCAAACTCAAATATATGTCTCTAATCATCATTCCCCAACTCGGTCCAACGATAGTGTGGGCAAAGGCGGCCCGAACTCTCGAGCTTCGATATCATGATTCTTGGATGAGTCCGTGATGTTTATCTTGCCGGTACCGAGGTTGGACTCGATACCGTGGCGCGGCATACGTGCCACTCATTGGATCGCCAATTCTCCAAGGATGAATTTACCTTCATTGATCCAAGCTAGGGACGTCCTTGTATCCTTCTAACAGATGGCCTCTCCAAAATGCTTGGGGTCGAACTAATATTCCACAAAATTAAATCTAGAATGAACCAGGCTCGAAAGTGTATGAAAGTCCTTGTTTTGGTGGCACCGTTATCACCGGAACGAGTCCACATGTGGGATTTGTTCCCAAGCTCGTTTCTCCCTGCTTCCATCGACCTTGCCGGTCTTCAAATACCCCATTAAGTACCACATCCGGGGATTGTGCGGGGAAAGCCTTCTCATTTGGGTCGGAGTGTGATCCATCGAAACCAATTAACCCAATTTGGAGCAACGTCGCACCTTCGCATCCAATTATGTTCTGAAGGGTTCCAAACTCAAAAATATGTCTCTAATCATCATTCCACAACTGCGGTGCAAAGATAGTGTGGGCAAAGGCGGCCCGAACTCTAGAGCTTCCAAATCATGATTCTTGGATGCGTACGTGATGTTTATTGCCGGTACCGAGTTTGGACTCGATACCATGGCGCAGCATCTGTGCCACTCATTGGATCGCCAATTCTCCAAGGATGAATTTACCTTCATTGATCCAAGCTAGGGACGTCCTTGTATCCTTCTAACAGATGGCCTCTCCAAAATGCTTGGGGTCGAACCAATATTCCACAAAATTAAATCTAGAATGAACCAGGCTCGAAAGTGTATGAGAGTCCTTGGTTTGGTGGCACCGGCATCACGGAACAAGTCCACATGTGGGATTTGTTCCCAAGCTCGTTTCTCCCTGCTTCCATCGACCTTGTCGGTCTTCAAATACCCCATTAAGTACCACATCCGGGGATTGTGCGGGTAAACTCTCCTCATTTCGATCGGAGTGCGATTGGGTGCGATCCATCGTAACCAATTAACCCAATTTGGAGCAAATTCGCACCTTCGCATCCAATTGTGCACCGAAGGGTTCCAAACTCAAATATATGTCTCTAATCATCATTCCCCAACTCTGGTCCAACGATAGTGTGGGCAAAGCTGGCCCGAACTCTCGAGCTTCGACATCATGATTCTTGGATGTGTCTGTGATGTTTATCCTGGTACCGAGGTTGGACTCGATATCATGGTGCAGCATCTGTGCCACTCATTGGATCGCCAATTCTCCAAGGATGAATTTAGCTTCATTGATCCAAGCTAGGGACGTCCTTGTATCCTTCTAACAGATAGCCTCTCGAAAATGCTTGGGGTCGAACCAATATTCCAAATAATTAAATCTAGAATGAACCAGGCTCGAAAGTGTATGAGAGTCGTTGTTTTGGTGGCACCGGCATCACCGAAATGAGTCCACATGTGTGATTTGTTCCCAAGCTCGTTTCTCCCTGCTTCCATCGACCTTTCCGGTCTTCAAATACCCCATTAAGTACCACATCCGGGGATTGTGCGGGTAAAGCCTTCTCATTTGGGTCGGAGTGTGATCCATCATACCCAATTAACCCAATTTGGAGCAAAATCGCACCTTCGCATCCAATTGTGCATCGAAGGGTTCCAAACTCAAATATATGTCTCTAATCATCATTCCCCAACTCTGGTCCAACGATAGTGTGGGCAAAGGCGGCCCGAACTCTCGAGCTTCGACATCATGATTCTTGGATGCGTCCGTGATGTTTATCCCGGTACCGAGGTTGGACTCGATACCGTGGTGCGGCAAGTTGTGCCACTCATTGGATCGCCAATTCTCCAAGGATGAATTTACCTTCATTGATCCAAGCTAGGGACGTCCTTGTATCCTTCTAACAGATAGCCTCTCGAAAATGCTTGGGGTCGAACCAATATTCCACAAAATTAAATCTAGAATGAACCAGGCTCGAAAGTGTATGAGAGTCCTTGTTTTGGTGGCAACGGTATCACCGGAACGAGTCCACATGTGGGATTTGTTCCCAAGCTCGTTTCTCCCTGCTTCCATCGACCTTGCCGGTCTTCAAATACCCCATTCAGTACCACATCCGGGGATTGTGCGGGTAAAGCCTTCTCATTTGGGTCGGAGTGTGATCCATCGTACCCAATTAACCCAATTTGGAGCAAATTCGCACCTTCGCATCCAATTGTGCATCGAAGGGTTCCAAACACAAATATATGTCTCTAATCATCATTCCCCAACTCTGGTCCAACGATAGTGTGGGCAAAGCTGGCCCGAACGCTCGAGCTTCGACATCATGATTCTTGGATGCGTCTGTGATGTTTATCCTTGTACCGAGGTTGGACTCGATACCGTGGTGCAGCATCTGTGCCACTCATTGGATCGCCAATTCTCCAAGGATGAATTTACCTTCATTGATCCAAGCTAGGGACGTCCTTGTATCCTTCTAACAGATAGCCTCTCGAAAATGCTTGGGATCGAACCAATATTCCAAAAAATTAAATCTAGAATGAACCAGGCTCGAAAGTGTATGAGAGTCCTTGTTTTGGTGGCACCGGTATCACCGGAACGAGTCCACATGTGGGATTTGTTCCCAAGCTCGTTTCTCCCTGCTTCCATCGACCTTGCCGGTCTTCAAATACCCCATTAAGTACCACATCCGGGGATTGTGCGGGTAAAGCCTTCTCATTTGGGTCGGAGTGTGATCCATCGAAACCAATTAACCCAATTTGGAGCAACTTCGCACCTTCGCATCAAATTATGCTCCGAAGGGTTCGAAACTCAAATATATGTCTCTAATCATCATTCCACAACTCTGGTCCAAAGATAGTGTGGGCAAAGCTAGCCCGAACTCTCGAGCTTCGAAATCATGATTCTTGGATGCGTCTGTGATGTTTATCTTTGGTACCGAGGTTGGACTCGATACCATGGTGCAGCATCTGTGCCACTCATTGGATCGCTAATTCTCCAAGGATGAATTTACCTTCATTGATCCAAGCGAGGGACGTCCTTGTATCCTTCTAACAGATAGCCTCTCGAAAATGCTTGGGGTCGAACCAATATTCCAAAAAATTAAATCTAGAATGAACCAGGCTCGAAAGTGTATGAGAGTCCTTGTTTTGGTGGCACCGGTATCACGGAACGAGTCCACATGTGGGATTTGTTCCCAAGCTCGTTTCTCCCTGCTTCCATCGACCTTGCCGGTCTTCAAATACCCCATTAAGTACCACATTCGGGGATTGTGCGGGTAAAGCCTTCTCATTTGGGTCGGAGTGCGATCCATCGAAACCAATTAACCCAATTTGGAGCAACTTCGCACCTTCGCATCCAATTATGCTCCGAAGGGTTCGAAACTCAAATATATGTCTCTAATCATCATTCCACAACTCTGGTCCAAAGATAGTGTGGGCAAAGCTAGCCCGAACTCTCGAGCTTCGAAATCATGATTCTTGGATGCGTCTGTGATGTTTATGCTGGTACCGAGGTTGGACTCGATACCGTGGTGCAGCATCTGTGCCACTCATTGGATCGCCAATTCTCCAAGGATGAATTTACCTTCATTGATCCAAGCTAGGGACGTCCTTGTATCCTTCTAACGAGATAGCCTCTCGAAAATGCTTGGGGTCGAACCAATATTACACAAAATTAAATCTATAATGAACCGAGGTTCGAAAGTGTATGAGAGTCCTTGTTTTGGTGGCACCAGCATCACCGGAACGAGTCCACATGTGGGCTTTGTTCCCAAGCTCGTTTCTCCCTGCTTCCATCGACCTTGTCGGTCTTCAAATAACCCATTAAGTACCACATCCGGGAATTGTGCGGGTAAAGCCTTCTCATTTGGGTCGGAGTGCGATCCATCGAAACCAATTAACCCAATTTGGAGCAACTTCGCACCTTTGCATCCAATTATGCTCCGAAGGGTTCCAAACTCAAATATATGTCTCTAATCATCATTCCACAACTCTGGTCCAAAGATAGTGTGGGCAAAGCTGGCCCGAACTCTCGAGCTTCGATATCATGATTCTTGGATGCGTCTGTGATGTTTATGCTGGTACCGAGGTTGGACTCGATACCGTGGTGCAGCATCTGTGCCACTCATTGGGTCGCCAATTCTCCAAGAACGAATTTACCTTCATTGATCCAAGCTAGGGACGTCCTTGTAGCCTTCTAACAGATAGCGTCTCGAAAATGCTTGGGGTCAAACCAATATTCCACAAAATTAAATCTAGAATGAACCAGGCTCGAAACTGTATGAGAGTCCTTGTTTTGGTGGCACCGGTATCACCGGAACGAGTCCACATGTGGGATTTGTTCCCAAGCTCGTTTTTCCCTGCTTCCATCGACCTTGCCGGTCTTCAAATACCCCATTAAGTACCACATCCGGGGATTGTGCGGGTAAAGCCTTCTCATTTGGGTCGGAGTGTGATCCATCGAAACCAATTAACCCAATTTGGAGCAACTTCGCACCTTCGCATCCAATTATGCTCTGAAGGGTTCCAAACTCAAAAATATGTCTCTAATCATCATTCCACAACTCTGGTGCAAAGATAGTGTGGGCAAAGCTGGCCCGAACTCTAGAGCTTCCAAATTATGATTCTTGGATGCGTCTGTGATGTTTATGCTGGTACCGAGTTTGGACTCGATACCATGGCGCAGCATCTGTGCCACTCATTGGATCGCCAATTCTCCAAGGCTGAATTTACCTTCATTGATCCAAGCTAGGGACGTCCTTGTATCCTTCTAAGAGATAGCCTCTCGAAACTGCTTGGGTTGGAACCAATATTCCACAAAATTAAATCTAGAATGAACCGGGCTCGAAAGTGTATGAGAGTCCTTGGTTTGGTGGCACCGGCATCACCGGAACGAGTCCACATGTGGGATTTGTTCCCAAGCTCGTTTCTCCCTGCTTCCATCGACCTTGTCGGTCTTAAAATACCCCATTAAGTACCACATCCGGGGATTGTGCGGGTAAATTCTCCTCATTTCGGTCGGAGTGCGATTGGGTGCGATCCATCGTAACCAATTAACCCAATTTGGAGCAAATTCGCACCTTCGCATCCAATTGTGCACCGAAGGGTTCCAAACTCAAATATATGTCTCTAATCATCATTCCCCAACTCTGGTCCAACGATAGTGTGCGCAAAGCTGGCCCGAACTCTCGAGCTTCGACATCATGATTCTTGGATGTGTCTGTGATGTTTATGCTGGTACCGAGGTTGGACTCGATACCGTGGGGAAGCATCTGTGCCACTCATTGGATTGCCAATTCTCCAAGGATGAATTTACCTTCATTGATCCAAGCTAGGGACGTCCTTGTATCCTTCTAAGAGATAGCCTCTCGAAAATGCTTGGGGTCGAACAAATATTCCACAAAATTAAATCTAGAATGAACCAGGCTCGAAAGCGTATGAGAGTCCTTGTTTTGGTGGCACCGTATCATCACCGGAACGAGTCCACATGTGGGATGTGTTCCCAAGCTCGTTTCTCCCTACTTCCATCGACCTTGACGGTCTTCAAATACCCCATTAAGTACCACATCCGGGGATTGTGCGGGTAAAGCCTTCTCATTTGGGTCGGAGTGTGATCCATCGAAACCAATTAACCCAATTTGGAGCAACTTCGCACCTTCGCATCCAATTATGCTCTGAAGGGTTCCAAACTCAAAAATATGTCTCTAATCATCATTCCACAACTCTGGTGCAAAGATAGTGTGGGCAAAGCTGGCCCGAACTCTAGAGCTTCCAAATCATGATTCTTGGATGCGTCTGTGATGTTTATGCTGGTACCGAGTTTGGACTCGATACCATGGCGCAGCATCTGTGGCACTCATTGGATCGCCAATTCTCCAACGATGAATTTACCTTCATTGATCCAAGCTAGGGACGTCCTTGTATCCTTCTAACAGATGGCCTCTCCAAAATGCTTGGGGTCGAACCAATATTCCACAAAATTAAATCTAGAATGAACCAGGCTCGAAAGTGTATGAGAGTCCTTGGTTTGGTGGCACCGGCATCACCGAACGAGTCCACATGTGGGATTTGTTCCCAAGCTCGTTTCTCCTCGCTTCCATCGACCTTGTCGGTCTTAAAATACCCCATTAAGTACCACATCCGGGGATTGTGCGGGTAAATTCTCCTCATTTCGGTCGGAGTGCGATTGGGTGCGATCCATCGTAACCAATTAACCCAATTTGGAGCAAATTCGCACCTTCGCATCCAATTGTGCACCGAAGGGTTCCAAACTCAAATATATGTCTCTAATCATCATTCCCCAACTCTGGTCCAACGATAGTGTGCGCAAAGCTGGCCCGAACTCTCGAGCTTCGACATCATGATTCTTGGATGTGTCTGTGATGTTTATGCTGGTACCGAGGTTGGACTCGATACCGTGGGGCAGCATCTGTGCCACTCATTGGATTGCCAATTCTCCAAGGATGAATTTACCTTCATTGATCCAAGCTAGGGACGTCCTTGTATCCTTCTAAGAGATAGCCTCTCGAAAATGCTTGGGGTCGAACAAATATTCCACAAAATTAAATCTAGAATGAACCAGGCTCGAAACTGTATGAGAGTCCTTGTTTTGGTGGCACCGGTATCACCGGAACGAGTCCACATGTGGGATTTGTTCCCAAGCTCGTTTCTCCCTACTTCCATCGACCTTGACGGTCTTCAAATACCCCATTAAGTACCACATCCGGGGATTGTGCGGGTAACGCCTTCTCATTTGGGTCGGAGTGCGAGGGTGGATCCATCGAAACCAATTAACCCAATTTGGAGCAACTTCGCACCTTCGCATCCAATTATGCTCCGAAGGGTTCCAAACTCAAATATATGTCTCTAATCATCATTCCACAACTCTGGTCCAACGATAGTGTGGGCAAAGCTGGCCCGAACTCTCGAGCTTCCAAATAATGATTCTTGGATGCGTCTGTGATGTTTATGCTGGTACCGAGGTTGGACTCGATACCGTGGTGCAGCATCTGTGCCACTCATTGGATCGCCAATTCTCCAAGAATGAATTTACCTTCATTGATCCAAGCTAGGGACGTCCTTGTATCCTTCTAACAGATAGCCTCTCCAAAATGCTTGGGGTCGAACCAATATTCCACAAAATTAAATCTAGAATGAACCAGGCTCGAAAGTGTATGAGAGTCCTTGGTTTTGGTGGCACCGGCATCACCGGAACGAGTCCACATGTGGGATTTGTTCCCAAGCTCGTTTCTCCCTGCTTCCATCGACATTGCCGGTCTTCAAATACCCCATTCAGTACCACATCCGGGGATTGTGCGGGTAACGCCTTCTCATTTGGGTCGGAGTGTGATCCATCGAAACCAATTAACCCAATTTGGAGCAACTTCGCACCTTCGCATCCAATTATGCTCCGAAGGGTTCCAAACTCAAATATATGTCTCTAATCATCATTCCACAACTCTGGTCCAACGATAGTGTGGGCAAAGCTGGCCCGAACTCTCGAGCTTCCAAATAATGATTCTTGGATGCGTCTGTGATGTTTATGCTGGTACCGAGGTTGGACTCGATACCGTGGTGCAGCATCTGTGCCACTCATTGGATCGCCAATTCTCCAAGAATGAATTTACCTTCATTGATCCAAGCTAGGGACGTCCTTGTATCCTTCTAACGAGATAGCCTCTCCAAAATGCTTGGGGTCGAACCAATATTCCACAAAATTAAATCTAGAATGAACCGAGGCTCGAAAGTGTATGAGAGTCCTTGGTTTGGTGGCACGGCATCACCGGAACGAGTCCACATGTGGGATTTGTTCCCAAGCTCGTTTCTCCCTGCTTCCATCGACATTGCCGGTCTTCAAATACCCCATTCAGTACCACATCCGGGGATTGTGCGGGTAAAGCCTTCTCATTTGGGTAGGAATGCGATCCATCGAAACCAATTAACCCAATTTGGAGCAAATTCGCACCTTCGCATCCAATTGTGCACCGAAGGGTTCCAAACTCAAATATATGTCTCTAATCATCATTCCCCAACTCTTGTCCAACGATAGTGTGGGCAAAGCTGGCCCGAACTCTCGAGCTTCGACATCATGATTCTTGGATGTGTCTGTGATGTTTATCCTGGTACCGAGGTTGGACTCGATATCATGGTGCAGCATCTGTGTCACTCATTGGATCGCCAATTCTCCAAGGATGAATTTACCTTCATTGATCCAAGCTAGGGAAGTCCTTGTATCCTTCTAACAGATAGCCTCTCGAAAATGCTTGGGGTCGAACAAATATTCCACAAAATTAAATCTAGAATGAACCAGGCTCGAAACTGAATGAGAGTCCTTGTTTTGGTGGCACCGGTATCACCGGAACGAGTCCACATGTGGGATTTGTTCCCAAGCTCGTTTCTCCCTGCTGCCATCGACCTTGCCGGTCTTCAAATACCCCATTAAGTACCACATCCGGGGATTGTGCGGGTACCGCCTTCTCATTTGGGTCGGAGTGTGATTCATCGAAACCAATTAACCCAATTTGGAGCAACTTCGCACCTTCGCATCCAATTATGCTCCGAAGGGTTCCAAACTCAAATATATTTCTCTAATCATCATTCCACAACTTTGGTGCAAAGATAGTGTGGGCAAAGCTGGCCCGACTCTCGAGCTTCCAAATCATGACTCTTGGATGCGTCCGTGATGTTTATGCTGGTACCGAGGTTGGACTCGATACCGTGGTGCAGCATCTGTGCCACTCATTGGATCGCCAATTCTCCAAGGATGAATTTACCTTCATTGATCCAAGCTAGGGACGTCCTTGTATCCTTCTAACAGATAGCCTCTCCAAAATGCTTGGGGTCGAACCAATATTCCACAAAATTAAATCTAGAATGAACCAGGCTCGAAAGTGTATGAGAGTCCTTGGTTTGGTGGCACCGGCATCACCGGAACGAGTCCACATGTGGGATTTGTTCCCAAGCTCGTTTCTCCCTGCTTCCATCGACATTGCCGATCTTCAAATACCCCATTCAGTACCACATCCGGGGATTGTGCGGGTAAAGCCTTCTCATTTGGGTAGGAATGCGATCCATCGAAACCAATTAACCCAATTTGGAGCAAATTCGCACCTTCGCATCCAATTGTGCACCGAAGGGTTCCAAACTCAAATATATGTCTCTAATCATCATTCCCCAACTCTTGTCCAACGATAGTGTGGGCAAAGGCGGCCCGAACTCTCGAGCTTCGACATCATGATTCTTGGATGTGTACGTGATGTTTATCCCGGTACCGAGGTTGGACTCGATATCATGGTGCGGCATTCGTGTCACTCATTGGATCGCCAATTCTCCAAGGATGAATTTACCTTCATTGATCCAAGCTAGGGAAGTCCTTGTATCCTTCTAACGAGATAGCCTCTCGAAAATGCTTGGGGTCGAACAAATATTCCACAAAATTAAATCTAGAATGAACCGGGCTCGAAAGCGAATGAGAGTCCTTGTTTTGGTGGCACGGTATCACCGGAACGAGTCCACATGTGGGATTTGTTCCCAAGCTCGTTTCTCCCTGCTGCCATCGACCTTGCCGGTCTTCAAATACCCCATTAAGTACCACATCCGGGGATTGTGCGGGTACCGCCTTCTCATTTGGGTCGGAGTGTGATTCATCGAAACCAATTAACCCAATTTGGAGCAACTTCGCACCTTCGCATCCAATTATGCTCCGAAGGGTTCCAAACTCAAATATATTTCTCTAATCATCATTCCACAACTTTGGTGCAAAGATAGTGTGGGCAAAGCTGGCCCGACTCTCGAGCTTCCAAATCATGACTCTTGGATGCGTCTGTGATGTTTATGCTGGTACCGAGGTTGGACTCGATACCGTGGTGCAGCATCTGTGCCACTCATTGGATCGCCAATTCTCCAAGGATGAATTTACCTTCATTGACCCAAGCTAGGGACGTCCTTGTATCCTTCTAACAGATAGCCTCTCCAAAATGCTTGGGGTCGAACCAATATTCCACAAAATTAAATCTAGTATGAACCAGGCTCGAAAGTGTATGAGAGTCCTTGGTTTGGTGGCACCGGCATCACCGTAACGAGTCCACATGTGGGATTTGTTCCCAAGCTCGTTTCTCCCTACTTCCATCGACATTGCCGGTCTTGAAATACCCCATTCAGTACCACATCCGGGGATTGTGCGGGTAAAGCCTTCTCATTTGGGTAGGAGTGCGATCCATCGAAACCAATTAACCCAATTTGGAGCAACTTCGCACCTTCGCATCCAATTGTGCACCGAAGGGTTCCAAACTCAAATATATGTCTCTAATCATCATTCCACAACTCCGGTCCAACGATAGTGTGGGCAAAAGGCGGCCCGAACTCTCGAGCTTCGAAATCATGATTCTTGGATGCGTCTGTGATGTTTATGCTGGTACCGAGGTTGGACTCGATACCGTGGCGCAGCATCTGTGCCACTCATTGTATCGCCAAATCTCCAAGGATGAATTTACCTTCATTGATCCAAGCTAGGGACGTCCTTGTATCCTTCTAACAGATGGCCTCTCCAAAATGCTTGGGGTCGAACCAATATTCCACAAAATTGAATCTAGAATGAACCAGGCTCGAATGTGTATGAGAGTCCTTGGTTTGGTGGCACCGGCATCACCGGAACGTGTCCACATGTGGTATTTGTTCCCAAGCTCGTTTCTCCCTGCTTCCATCGACCTTGTCGGTCTTCAAATACCCCATTAAGTACCACATCCGGGGATTGTGCGGGTAAACTCTCCTCATTTCGGTCGGAGTGCGATTGGGTGTGATCCATCGTAACCAATTAACCCAATTTGGAGCAAATTCGCACCTTCGCATCCAATTGTGCACCGAAGGGTTCCAAACTCAAATATATGTCTCTAATCATCATTCCCCAACTCTGGTCCAACGATAGTGTGGGCAAAGCTGGCCCGAACTCTCGAGCTTCCAAATCATGATTCTTGGATGCGTCTGTGATGTTTATGCTGGTACCGAGGTTGGACTCGATACCGTGGTGCAGCATTTGTGCCACTCATTGGATAGCCAATTCTCCAAGGATGAATTTACCTTCATTGATCCAAGCTAGGGACGTCCTTGTATCCTTCTAACAGATAGCCTCTCCAAAATGCTTGGGGTCGAACCAATATTCCACAAAATTAAATCTAGTATGAACCAGGCTCGAAAGTGTATGAGAGTCCTTGGTTTGGTGGCACCGCATCACCGGAACGAGTCCACATGTGGGATTTGTTCCCAAGCTCGTTTCTCCCTGCTTCCATCGACATTGCCGGTCTTGAAATACCCCATTCAGTACCACATCCGGGGATTGTGCGGGTAAAGCCTTCTCATTTGGGTAGGAGTGCGATCCATCGAAACCAATTAACCCAATTTGGAGCAACTTCGCACCTTCGCATCCAATTGTGCACCGAAGGGTTCCAAACTCAAATATATGTCTCTAATCATCATTCCACAACTCTGGTCCAACGATAGTGTGGGCAAAGCTGGCCCGAACTCTCGAGCTTCGACATCATGATTCTTGGATGTGTACGTGATGTTTATCCCGGTACCGAGGTTGGACTCGATATCATGGTGCGGCATCCGTGCCACTCATTGGATCGCCAATTCTCCAAGGATGAATTTACCTTCATTGATCCAAGCTAGGGACGTCCTTGTATCCTTCTAACAGATAGCCTCTCCAAAATGCTTGGGGTCGAACCAATATTCCACAAAATTAAATCTAGTATGAACCAGGCTCGAAAGTGTATGAGTGTCCTTGGTTTGGTGGCACCGGCATCACCGGAACGAGTCCACATGTGGGATTTGTTCCCAAGCTCGTTTCTCCCTGCTTCCATCGACATTGCCGGTCTTGAAATACCCCATTCAGTACCACATCCGGGGATTGTGCGGGTAAAGCCTTCTCATTTGGGTAGGAGTGCGATCCATCGAAACCAATTAACCCAATTTGGAGCAACTTCGCACCTTCGCATCCAATTGTGCACCGAAGGGTTCCAAACTCAAATATATGTCTCTAATCATCATTCCACAACTCTGGTCCAACGATAGTGTGGGAAAAGCTGTCCCGAACTCTCGAGCTTCGAAATCATGATTCTTGGATGCGTCTGTGATGTTTATGCTTGTACCGAAGTTGGACTCGATACCGTGGTGCAGCATCTGTGCCACTCATTGGATCGCCAATTCTCCAAGGATGAATTTACCTTCATTGATCCAAGCTAGGGACGTCCTTGTATCCTTCTAACAGATAGCCTCTCGAAAATGCTTGGGGTCGAACCAATATTCCAAAAAATTAAATCTAGAATGAACCAGGCTCGAAAGTGTATGAGAGTCGTTGTTTTGGTGGAACCGGCATCACCGAAACGAGTCCACATGTGTGATTTGTTCCCAAGCTCGTTTCTCCCTGCTTCCATCGACCTTGCCGGTCTTCAAATACCCCATTAAGTACCACATCCGGGGATTGTGCGGGTAAAGCCTTCTCATTTGGGTCGGAGTGCGATCCATCGAAACCAATTAACCCAATTTGGAGCAACTTCACACCTTCGCATCCAATTATGCTCCGAAGGGTTCCAAACTCAAATATATGTCGCTAATCATCATTCCACAACTCTGGTCCAAAGATAGTGTGGGCAAAGCTGGCCCGAACTCTCGAGCTTCGACATCATGATTCTTGGATGCGTCTGTGATGTTTATCCTGGTACCGAGGTTGGACTCGATATCGTGGTGCAGCATCTGTGCCACTCATTGGATCGCCAATTCTCCAAGGATGAATTTACCTTCATTGATCCAAGCTTGGGACTTCCTTGTATCCTTCTAACAGTAGCCTCTCGAAAATGCTTGGGGTCGAACAAATATTCCACAAAATTAAATCTAGAATGAACCGGGCTCGAAAGTGTATGAGAGTCCTTGGTTTGGTGGCACCGGCATCACCCCGGAACGAGTCCACATGTGGGATTTGTTCCCAAGCTCGTTTCTCCCTGCTTCCATCGACCTTGTCGGTCTTCAAATACCCCATTAAGTACCACATCCGGGGATTGTGCGGGCAAACTCTCCTCATTTCGGTCGGAGTGCGATTGGGTGCGATCCATCGTAACCAATTAACCCAATTTGGTGCAAATTTGCACCTTCGCATCCAATTGTGCACCGAAGGGTTCCAAACTCAAATATATGTCTCTAATCATCATTCCCCAACTCTGGTCCAACGATAGTGTGGGCAAAGCTGGCCCGAACTCTCGAGCTTCGACATCATGATTCTTGGATGTGTCTGTGATGTTTATCCTGGTACCGAGATTGGACTCGAGATCGTGGTGCGGCATCTGTGCCACTCATTGGATCGCCAATTCTCCAAGGATGAATTTACCTTCATTGATCCAAGCTAGGGACGTCCTTGTATCCTTCTAACAGATAGCCTCTCGAAAATGCTTGGGGTCTAACAAATATTCCACAAAATTAAATCTAGAATGAACCAGGCTCGAAACTGAATGAGAGTCCTTGTTTTGGTGGCACCGGTATCACCGGAACGAGTCCACATGTGGGATTTGTTCCCAAGCTCGTTTCTCCCTTCTTCCATCGACCTTGCCGGTTTTCAAATACCCCATTAAGTACCACATCCGGGGATTGTGCGGGTAACGCCTTCTCATTTGGGTCGGAGTGTGATCCATCGAAACCAATTAACCCAATTTGGAGCAACTTCGCACCTTCGCATCCAATTATGCTCCGAAGGGTTCCAAACTCAAATATATGTCTCTAATCATCATTCCACAACTCTGGTGCAAAGATAGTGTGGGCAAAGCTGGCCCGAACTCTCGAGCTTCCAAATCATGATTCTTGGATGCGTCTGTGATGTTTATGCTGGTACCGAGGTTGGACTCGATACCGTGGTGCAGCATATGTGCCACTCATTGGATCGCCAATTCTCCAAGGATGAACTTACCTTCATTGATCCAAGCTAGGGACGTCCTTGTATCCTTCTAAGAGATAGCCTCTCCAAAATGCTTGGGGTCGAACCAATATTCCACAAAATTAAATCTAGTATGAACCAGGCTCGAAAGTGTATGAGAGTCCTTGGTTTGGTGGCACCGGCATCACCGGAACGAGTCCACATGTGGGATTTGTTCCCAACCTCGTTTCTCCCTGCTTCCATCGACATTGCCGGTCTTGAAATACCCCATTCAGTACCACATCCGGGATTGTGCGGGTAAAGCCTTCTCATTTGGGTAGGAGTGCGATCCATCGAAACCAATTAACCCAATTTGGAGCAACTTCGCACCTTCGCATCCAATTGTGCACCGAAGGGTTCCAAACTCAAATATATGTCTCTAATCATCATTCCACAACTCTGGTCCAACGATAGTGTGGGCAAAGCTGGCCCGAACTCTCGAGCTTCGACATCATGATTCTTGGATGTGTCTGTGATGTTTATCCTGGTACCGAGGTTGGACTCGATATCATGGTGCAGCATCTGTGCCACTCATTGGATCGCCAATTCTCCAAGGATGAATTTACCTTCATTGATCCAAGCTAGGGACGTCCTTGTATCCTTCTAACGGATAGCCTCTCCAAAATGCTTGGGGTCGAACCAATATTCCACAAAATTAAATCTAGTATGAACCGAGGCTCGAAAGTGTATGAGTGTCCTTGGTTTGGTGGCACCGGCATCACCGGAACGAGTCCACATGTGGGATTTGTTCCCAAGCTCGTTTCTCCCTGCTTCCATCGACATTGCCGGTCTTGAAATACCCCATTCAGTACCACATCCGGGGATTGTGCGGGTAAAGCCTTCTCATTTGGGTAGGAGTGCGATCCATCGAAACCAATTAACCCAATTTGGAGCAACTTCGCACCTTCGCATCCAATTGTGCACCGAAGGGTTCCAAACTCAAATATATGTCTCTAATCATCATTCCACAACTCTGGTCCAACGATAGTGTGGGAAAAGCTGTCCCGAACTCTCGAGCTTCGAAATCATGATTCTTGGATGCGTCTGTGATGTTTATGCTTGTACCGAAGTTGGACTCGATACCGTGGTGCAGCATCTCGTGCCACTCATTGGATCGCCAATTCTCCAAGGATGAATTTACCTTCATTGATCCAAGCTAGGGACGTCCTTGTATCCTTCTAACAGATAGCCTCTCGAAAATGCTTGGGGTCGAACCAATATTCCAAAAAATTAAATCTAGAATGAACCAGGCTCGAAAGTGTATGAGAGTCGTTGTTTTGGTGGAACCGGCATCACCGAAACGAGTCCACATGTGTGATTTGTTCCCAAGCTCGTTTCTCCCTGCTTCCATCGACCTTGCCGGTCTTCAAATACCCCATTAAGTACCACATCCGGGGATTGTGCGGGTAAAGCCTTCTCATTTGGGTCGGAGTGCGAGTGCGATCCATCGAAACCAATTAACCCAATTTGGAGCAACTTCACCCCTTCGCATCCAATTATGCTCCGAAGGGTTCCAAACTCAAATATATGTCGCTAATCATCATTCCACAACTCTGGTCCAAAGATAGTGTGGGCAAAGTTGGCCGAACTCTCGAGCTTCGACATCATGATTCTTGGATGCGTCCGTGATGTTTATCCTGGTACCGAGGTTGGACTCGATATCGTGGTGCAGCATCTGTGCCACTCATTGGATCGCCAATTCTCCAAGGATGAATTTACCTTCATTGATCCAAGCTTGGGACTTCCTTGTATCCTTCTAACAGTAGCCTCTCGAAAATGCTTGGGGTCGAACAAATATTCCACAAAATTAAATCTAGAATGAACCAGGCTCGAAAGTGTATGAGAGTCCTTGGTTTGGTGGCACCGGCATCACCGGAACGAGTCCACATGTGGGATTTGTTCCCAAGCTCGTTTCTCCTCGCTTCCATCGACCTTGTCGGTCTTCAAATACCCCATTAAGTACCACATCCGGGGATTGTGCGGGCAAACTCTCCTCATTTCGGTCGGAGTGCGATTGGGTGCGATCCATCGTAACCAATTAACCCAATTTGGTGCAAATTTGCACCTTCGCATCCAATTGTGCACCGAAGGGTTCCAAACTCAAATATATGTCTCTAATCATCATTCCCCAACTCTGGTCCAACGATAGTGTGGGCAAAGCTGGCCCGAACTCTCGAGCTTCGACATCATGATTCTTGGATGTGTCTGTGATGTTTATCCTGGTACCGAGATTGGACTCGAGATCGTGGTGCAGCATCTGTGCCACTCATTGGATCGCCAATTCTCCAAGGATGAATTTACCTTCATTGATCCAAGCTAGGGACGTCCTTGTATCCTTCTAACAGATAGCCTCTCGAAAATGCTTGGGGTCGAACAAATATTCCACAAAATTAAATCTAGAATGAACCGAGCTCGAAACCGAATGAGAGTCCTTGTTTTGGTGGCACCGTATCACCGAACGAGTCCACATGTGGGATTTGTTCCCAAGCTCGTTTCTCCCTTCTTCCATCGACCTTGCCGGTTTTCAAATACCCCATTAAGTACCACATCCGGGGATTGTGCGGGTAACGCCTTCTCATTTGGGTCGGAGTGTGATCCATCGAAACCAATTAACCCAATTTGGAGCAACTTCGCACCTTCGCATCCAATTATGCTCCGAAGGGTTCCAAACTCAAATATATGTCTCTAATCATCATTCCACAACTCTGGTGCAAAGATAGTGTGGGCAAAGGCGGCCCGAACTCTCGAGCTTCCAAATCATGATTCTTGGATGCGTCTGTGATGTTTATGCTGGTACCGAGGTTGGACTCGATACCGTGGTGCAGCATCTGTGCCACTCATTGGATCGCCAATTCTCCAAGGATGAACTTACCTTCATTGATCCAAGCTAGGGACGTCCTTGTATCCTTCGAACAGATAGCCTCTCCAAAATGCTTGGGGTCGAACCAATATTCCACAAAATTAAATCTAGTATGAACCAGGCTCGAAAGTGTATGAGAGTCCTTGGTTTGGTGGCACCGGCATCACCGGAACGAGTCCACATGTGGGATTTGTTCCCAAGCTCGTTTCTCCCTGCTTCCATCGACATTGCCGGTCTTGAAATACCCCATTCAGTACCACATCCGGGGATTGTGCGGGTAAAGCCTTCTCATTTGGGTAGGAGTGCGATCCATCGAAACCAATTAACCCAATTTGGAGCAACTTCGTACCTTCGCATCCAATTGTGCACCGAAGGGTTCCAAATTCAAATATATGTCCCTAATCATCATTCCACAACTCTGGTCCAACGATAGTGTGGGCAAAGCTGGCCCGAACTCTCGAGCTTCGACATCATGATTCTTGGATGCGTCTGTGATGTTTATCCTGGTACCGAGGTTGGACTCGATACCGTGGTGCAGCATCTGTGCCACTCATTGGATCGCCAATTCTCCAAGGATGAATTTAACTTCATTGATCCAAGCTAGGGACGTCCTTGTATCCTTCTAACAGATAGCCTCTCGAAAATGCTTGGGGTCGAACCAATATTCCAAAAAATTAAATCTAGAATGAACCAGGCTCGAAAGTGTATGAGAGTCGTTGTTTTGGTGGCACCGGCATCACCGAAACGAGTCCACATGTGTGATTTGTTACCAAGCTCGTTTCTACCAGCTTCCATCGACCTTGCCGGTCTTCAAATACCCCATTAAGTACCACATCCGGGGATTGTGCGGGTAAAGCCTTCTCATTTGGGTCGGAGTGCGATCCATCGAAACCAATTAACCCAATTTGGAGCAACTTCACACCTTCGCATCCAATTATGCTCCGATGGGTTCCAAACTCAAATATATGTCTCTAATCATCATTCCACAACTCTGGTCCAAAGATAGGGTGGGCAAAGCTGGCCCTAACTCTCGAACTTCGACATCATGATTCTTGGATGTGTCTGTAATGTTTATCCTGGTACCGAGGTTGGACTCGATATCGTGGTGCAGCATCAGTGCCACTCATTGGATCCCCAATTCTCCAAGGATGAATTTAGCTTCATTGATCCAAGCTAGGGACGTCCTTGTATCCTTCTAACAGATAGCCTCTCGAAAATGCTTGGGGTCGAACAAATATTCCACAAAATTAAATCTAGAATGAACCAGGCTCGAAAGTATATTAGAGTCGTTGTTTTGGTGGCACCGGCATCACCGAAACGAGTCCACATGTGTGATTTCTTCCCAAGCTCGTTTCTCCCTGCTTCCATCGACCTTGCCGTTCTTCAAATACCCCATTAAGTACCACATCCGGGGATTGTGCGGGTAAAGCCTTCTCATTTGGGTCGGAGTGCGATCCATCGAAACCAATTAACCCAATTTGGAGCAACTTCACACCTTCGCATCCAATTATGCTCCGAAGGGTTCCAAACTCAAATATATGTCTCTAATCATCATTCCACAACTCTGATCCAAAGATAGTGTGGGCAAAGCTGGCCCGAACTCTCGAGCTTCGACATCATGATTCTTGGATGCGTCTGTGATGTTTATGCTGGTACCGAAGTTGGACTCGATACCGTGGTGCAGCATCTGTGCCACTCATTGGATCGCCAATTCTCCAAGGATGAATTTACCTTCATTGATCCAAGCTAGGGACGTCCTTGTATCCTTCTAACAGATAGCCTCTCGAAAATGCTTGGGGTCGAACCAATATTCCACAAAATTAAATCTAGAATGAACCAGGCTCGAAAGTGTATCAGAGTCCTTGTTTTGGTGGAACCGGCATCACCGAAACGAGTCCACATGTGTGATTTGTTCCCAAGCTCGTTTCTCCTCGCTTCCATCGACCTTGCCGGTCTTCAAATACCCCATTAAGTACCACATCCGGGGATTGTGCGGGTAAAGCCTTCTCATTTGGGTCGGAGTGAGGGTGCGATCCATCGAAACCAATTAACCCAATTTGGAGCAACTTCACACCTTCGCATCCAATTATGCTCCGAAGGGTTGCAAACTCAAATATATGTCTCTAATCATCATTCCACAACTCTTGTCCAAAGATTGTGTCGGAAAAGTTGGCCCAAACTCTCGAGCTTCGAAATCATGATTCTTGGATGCGTCCGTGATGTTTATCCTGGTACCGAGGTTGGACTCGATATCGTGGTGCAGCATCTGTGCCACTCATTGGATCGCCAATTCTCCAAGGATGAATTTACCTTCATTGATCCAAGCTAGGGACTTCCTTGTATCCTTCTAACAGTAGCCTCTCGAAAATGCTTGGGGTCGAACAAATATTCCACAAAATTAAATCTAGAATGAACCAAGCTCGAAAGTGTATGAGAGTCCTTGGTTTGGTGGCACCGGCATCACCGGAACGAGTCCACATGTGGGATTTGTTCCCAAGCTCGTTTCTCCCTGCTTCCATCGACCTTGCCGGTCTTCAAATACCCCATTAAGTACCACATCCGGGGATTGTGCGGGTAAAGCCTTCTCATTTGGGTCGGAGTGCGATCCATCGAAACCAATTAACCCAATTTGGAGCAACTTCACACCTTCGCATCCAATTATGATCCGAAGGGTTCCAAACTCAAATATATGTCGCTAATCATCATTCCACAACTCGGTCCAAAGATAGTGTGGGCAAAGTTGGCCCGAACTCTCGAGCTTCGACATCATGATTCTTGGATGCGTCCGTGATGTTTATCCCGGTACCGAGGTTGGACTCGATATCGTGGTGCAAGATCCGTGCCACTCATTGGATCGCCAATTCTCCAAGGATGAATTTACCTTCATTGATCCAAGCTAGGGACTTCCTTGTATCCTTCTAAGAGATAGCCTCTCGAAAATGCTTGGGGTCGAACAAATATTCCACAAAATTAAATCTAGAATGAACCAAGCTCGAAAGTGTATGAGAGTCCTTGGTTTGGTGGCACCGGCATCACCGGAACGAGTCCACATGTGGGATTTGTTCCCAAGCTCGTTTCTCCCTGCTTCCATCGACCTTGTCGGTCTTCAAATACCCCATTAAGTACCACATCCGGGGATTGTGCGGGCAAACTCTCCTCATTTCGGTCGGAGTGCGATTGGGTGCGATCCATCGTAACCAATTAACCCAATTTGGAGCAAATTTGCACCTTCGCATCCAATTGTGCACCGAAGGGTTCCAAACTCAAATATATGTCTCTAATCATCATTCCCCAACTCTGGTCCAACGATAGTGTGGGCAAAGCTGGCCCGAACTCTCGAGCTTCGACATCATGATTCTTGGATGCGTCCGTGATGTTTATCCCGGTACCGAGGTTGGACTCGATACCGTGGTGCAGCATCACGTGCCACTCATTGGATCGCCAACTCTCTAAGGATGAACTTACCTTCATTGATCCAAGCTAGGGACGTCCTTGTATCCTTCTAACAGATAGCCTCTCCAAAATGCTTGGGGTCGAACCAATATTCCACAAAATTAAATCTAATATGAACCAGGCTCGAAAGTGTATGAGAGTCCTTGGTTTGGTGGCACCGGCATCACCGGAACAAGTCCACATGTGGGATTTGTTCCCAAGCTCGTTTCTCCCTGCTTCCATCGACATTGCCGGTCTTGAAATACCCCATTCAGTACCACATCCGGGGATTGTGCGGGTAAAGCCTTCTCATTTGGGTAGGAGTGCGAGGGTGCGATCCATCGAAACCAATTAACCCAATTTGGAGCAACTTCGTACCTTCGCATCCAATTGTGCACCGAAGGGTTCCAAATTCAAATATATGTCCCTAATCATCATTCCACAACTCTGGTCCAACGATAGTGTGGGCAAAGTTGGCCCGAACTCTCGAGCTTCGACATCATGATTCTTGGATGCGTCTGTGATGTTTATCCTGGTACCGAGGTTGGACTCGATACCGTGGTGCAGCATCTGTGCCACTCATTGGATCGCCAATTCTCCAAGGATGAATTTAGCTTCATTGATCCAAGCTAGGGACGTCCTTGTATCCTTCTAACAGATAGCCTCTCGAAAATGCTTGGGGTCGAACAAATATTCCACAAAATTAAATCTAGAATGAACCGAGCTCGAAAGTGTATGAGAGTCCTTGTTTTGGTGGCACCGGCATCACCGAAACGAGTCCACATGTGGGATTTGTTCCCAAGCTCGTTTCTCCTCGCTTCCATCGACCTTGCCGTTCTTCAAATACCCCATTAAGTACCACATCCGGGGATTGTGCGGGTAAAGCCTTCTCATTTGGGTCGGAGTGGAGTGCGATCCATCGAAACCAATTAACCCAATTTGGAGCAACTTCACACCTTCGCATCCAATTATGCTCCGAAGGGTTCCAAACTCAAATATATGTCTCTAATCATCATTCCACAACTCTGGTCCAAAGATAGTGTGGGCAAAGCTGGCCCGAACTCTCGAGCTTCGACATCATGATTCTTGGATGCGTCTGTGATGTTTATCCTGGTACCGAGGTTGGACTCGATATCATGGTGCAGCATCTGTGCCACTCATTGGATCACCAATTCTCCAAGGATGAATTTACCTTCATTGATCCAAGCTAGGGACGTCCTTGTATCCTTCTAACAGATAGCCTCTCGAAAATGCTTGGGGTCGAACAAATATTCCACAAAATTAAATCTAGAATGAACCAGGCTCGAAAGTGTATGAGAGTCCTTGTTTTGGTGGCACCGGCATCACCGGAACGAGTCCACATGTGGGATTTGTTCCGAAGCTCGTTTCTCCCTTCTTCCATCGACCTTGTCGGTCTTCAAATACCCCATTAAGTACCACATCCGAGGATTGTGCGGGTAAACTCTCCTCATTTCGGTCGGAGTGCGATTGGGTGCGATCCATCGTAACCAATTAACCCAATTTGGAGCAAATTCGCACCTTCGCATCCAATTGTGCACCGAAGGGTTTCGAACTCAAATATATGTCTCTAATCATCATTCCCCAACTTTGGTCCAACGATAGTGTGGGCAGAGCTGGCCCGAACTCTCGAGCTTCGACATCATGATTCATGGATGTGTCTGTGATGTTTATCCTGGTACCGAGGTTGGACTCGATATCGTGGTGCAGCATCTGTGCCACTCATTGGATCGCCAATTCTCCAAGGATGAATTTACCTTCATTGATCCAAGCTAGGGACGTCCTTGTATCCTTCTAACAGATAGCCTCTCGAAAATGCTTGGGGACGAAAAAATATTCCAAAAAATTAAATCTAGAATGAACCAGGCTCGAAACTGTATGAGAGTCCTTGTTTTGGTGGCACCGGTATCACCGGAACGAGTCCACATGTGGGATTTGTTCCCAAGCACGTTTCTCCCTGCTTCCATCGACTTTGCCGGTCTTCAAATACCCCATTAAGTACCACATTCGGGGATTGTGCGGGTAACGCCTTCTCATTTGGGTCGGAGTGCGATCCATCGAAACCAATTAACCCAATTTGGAGCAACTTCACACCTTCGCATCCAATTATGCTCCGAAGGGTTCCAAACTCAAATATATGTCTCTAATCATCATTCCACAACTCTGGTCCAAAGATAGTGTGGGCAAAGCCGGCCCGAACTCTCGAGCTTCGACATCATGATTCTTGGATGCGTCTGTGATGTTTATCCTGGTACCGAGGTTGGACTCGATATCGTGGTGCAGCATCTGTGCCACTCATTGGATCGCCAATTCTCCAAGGATGAATTTACCTTCATTGATCCAAGCTAGGGACGTCCTTATATCCTTCTAACAGATAGCCTCTCGAAAATGCTTGGGGTCGAACAAATATTCCACAAAATTAAATCTAGAATGATCCAGGCTCGAAACTGTATGAGAGTCCTTGTTTTGGTGGCACCGGTATCACCGGAACGAGTCCACATGTGGGATTTGTTCCCAAGCACGTTTCTCCCTGCTTCCATCGACCTTGCCGGTCTTCAAATACCCCATTAAGTACCACATCCGGGGATTGTGCGGGTAAAGCCTTCTCATTTGGGTCGGAGTGCGATTGGGTGCGATCCATCGAAACCAATTAACCCAATTTGGAGCAACTTCACACCTTCGCATCCAATTATGCTCCGAAGGGTTCCAAACTCAAATATATGTCTCTAATCATCATTCCACAACTCTGATCCAAAGATAGTGTGGGCAAAGCTGGCCCGAACTCTCGAGCTTCGACATCATGATTCTTGGATGCGTCTGTGATGTTTATCCTGGTACCGAGGTTGGACTCGATATTGTGGTGCAGCATCTGTGCCACTCATTGGATCACCAATTCTTCAAGGATGAATTTACCTTCATTGATCCAAGCTAGGGACGTCCTTGTATCCTTCTAACAGATAGCCTCTCGAAAATGCTTGGGGTCGAACAAATATTCCACAAAATTAAATCTAGAATGAACCTGGCTCGAAACTGTATGAGAGTCCTTGTTTTGGTGGCACCGGCATCACCGGAACGAGTCCACATGTGGGATTTGTTCCGAAGCTCGTTTCTCCCTTCTTCCATCGACCTTGTCGGTCTTCAAATACCCCATTAAGTACCACATCCGAGGATTGTGCGGGTAAACTCTCCTCATTTCGGTCGGAGTGCGATTGGGTGCGATCCATCGTAACCAATTAACCCAATTTGGAGCAAATTCGCACCTTCGCATCCAATTGTGCACCGAAGGGTTCCAAACTCAAATATATGTCTCTAATCATCATTCCCCAACTTTGGTCCAACGATAGTGTGGGCAAAGTTGGCCCGAACTCTCGAGCTTCGACATCATGATTCTTGGATGTGTCCGTGATGTTTATCCCGGTACCGAGGTTGGACTCGATATCGTGGTGCAAAGATTCGTGCCACTCATTGGATCGCCAATTCTCCAAGGATGAATTTACCTTCATTGATCCAAGCTAGGGACGTCCTTGTATCCTTCTAAGAGATAGCCTCTCGAAAATGCTTGGGGTGGAACAAATATTCCACAAAATTAAATCTAGAATGAACCAGCTCGAAAGTGTATGAGAGTCCTTGTTTTGGTGGCACCGGCATCACCGGAACGAGTCCACATGTGGGATTTGTTCCCAAGCTCGTTTCTCCCTGCTTCCATCGACTTTGCCGATCTTCAAATACCCAGTAAGTACCACATTCGGGGATTGTGCGGGTAAAGTCTTCTCATTTGGGTCGGAGTGCGATTGGGTGCGATCCATCGAAACCAATTAACCCAATTTGGAGCAACTTCACACCTTCGCACCCAATTATGCTCCGAAGGGTTCCAAACTCAAATATATGTCTCTAATCATCATTCCACAACTCTGGTCCAAAGATAGTAGGGGCAAAGCTGGCCCGAACTCTCGAGCTTCGACATCATGATTCTTGGATGCGTCTGTGATGTTTATCCTGGTACCGAGGTTGGACTCGATATCGTGGTGCAGCATCTGTGCCACTCATTGGATCGCCAATTCTCCAAGGATGAATTTACCTTCATTGATCCAAGCTAGGGACGTCCTTATATCCTTCTAACGGATAGCCTCTCGAAAATGCTTGGGGTCGAACAAATATTCCACAAAATTAAATCTAGAATGATCCAGGCTCGAAAGTGTATGAGAGTCCTTGTTTTGGTGGCACCGGCATCACGGAACGAGTCCACATGTGGGATTTGTTCCCAAGCTCGTTTCTCGATGCTTCCATCGACTTTGCCGGTCTTCAAATACCCCATTAAGTACCACATCCGGGGATTGTGCGGGTAAAGTCTTCTCATTTGAGTCGGAGTGCGATTGGGTGCGATCCATCGAAACCAATTAACCCAATTTGGAGCAACTTCGCACCTTCGCATCCAATAATGCTCCGAAGGGTTCCAAACTCAAATATATGTCTCTAATCATCATTCCACAACTCTGGTCCAAAGATAGTGTGGGCAAAGCTGGCCCGAACTCTCGAACTTCGACATCATGATTCTTGGATGCGTCTGTGATGTTTATCCTGGTACCGAGGTTGGACTCGATATCGTGGTGCAGCATCTGTGCCACTCATTGGATCACCAATTCTTCAAGGATGAATTTACCTTCATTGATCCAAGCTAGGGACGTCCTTGTATCCTTCTAACGGATAGCCTCTCGAAAATGCTTGGGTTGGAAAAAATATTCCACAAAATTAAATCTAGAATGAACCAGGCTCGAAAGTGTATGAGAGTCCTTGTTTTGGTGGCACCGGCATCACCGAAACGAGTCCACATGTGGGATTTGTTCCCAAGCTCGTTTCTCCCTGCTTCCATCGACCTTGCCGGTCTTCAAATACCCCATTAAGTACCACATCCGGGGATTGTGCGGGTAAAGCCTTCTCATTTGGGTCGGAGTGCGATTGGGTGCGATCCATCGAAACCAATTAACCCAATTTGGAGCAACTTCACACCTTCGCATCCAATTATGCTCCGAAGGGTTCCAAACTCAAATATATGTCTCTAATCATCATTCCACAACTCTGGTCCAAAGATAGTGTGGGCAAAGTTGGCCCGAACTCTCGAACTTCGACATCATGATTCTTGGATGCGTCTGTGATGTTTATCCTGGTACCGAGGTTGGACTCGATATCGTGGTGCAGCATCTGTGCCACTCATTGGATCGCCAATTCTTCAAGGATGAATTTACCTTCATTGATCCAAGCTAGGGACGTCCTTGTATCCTTCTAACAGATAGCCTCTCGAAAATGCTTGGGGTCGAACAAATATTCCACAAAATTAAATCTAGAATGAACCAGGCTCGAAACTGTATGAGAGTCCTTGTTTTGGTGGCACCGGCATCACCGAAACGAGTCCACATGTGGGATTTGTTCCCAAGCTCGTTTCTCCCTGCTTCCATCGACTTTGCCGGTCTTCAAATACCCCATTAAGTACCACATCCGGGGATTGTGCGGGTAACGCCTTCTCATTTGGGTCGGAGTGCGATCCATCGAAACCAATTAACCCAATTTGGAGCAACTTCACACCTTCGCATCCAATAATGCTCCGAAGGGTTCCAAACTCAAATATATGTCTCTAATCATCATTCCACAACTCTGGTCCAAAGATAGTGTGGGTAAAGTTGGCCCGAACTCTCGATCTTCGAAATCATGATTCTTGGATGCGTCTGTGATGTTTATCTTCGGTACCGAGGTTGGACTCGATACCGTGGTGCAAGATTCGTGCCACTCATTGGATCGCCAATTCTCCAAGGATGAATTTACCTTCATTGATCCAAGCTAGGGACGTCCTTGTATCCTTCTAAGAGATAGCCTCTCGAAAATGCTTGGGTTCGAACCAATATTCCACAAAATTAAATCTAGAATGAACCCGGGCTCGAAAGTGTATGAGAGTCCTTGTTTTGGTGGCACCGGCATCACCGAAACGAGTCCACATGTGGGATTTGTTCCCAAGCTCGTTTCTCCCCTGCTTCCATCGACCTTGCCGGTCTTCAAATACCCCATTAAGTACCACATCCGGGGATTGTGCGGGTAAAGTCTTCTCATTTGGGTCGGAGTGCGATTGGGTGCGATCCATCGAAACCAATTAACCCAATTTGGAGCAACTTCGCACCTTCGCATCCAATTATGCTCCGAAGGGTTCCAAACTCAAATATATGTCTCTAATCATCATTCCACAACTCTGGTCCAAAGATAGTGTGTGCAAAGTTTGCCCGAACTCTCGATCTTCGAAATCATGATTCTTGGATGCGTTTGTGATGTTTATGCTGGTACCGAGGTTGGACTCGATACCGTGGTGCAGCATCTGTGCCACTCATTGGATCGCCAATTCACCAAGGATGAATTTACCTTCATTGATCCATGCTAGGGACGTCCGTGTATCCTTCTAACAGATAGCCTCTCGAAAATGCTTGGGTTGGAACCAATATTCCACAAAATTAAATCTAGAATGAACTAGGCTCAAAAGTGTATGAGAGTCCTTGTTTTGGTGGCACCGGCATCATCGGAACGAGTCCACATGTGGGATTTGTTCCCAAGCTCGTTTCTCCCTGCTTCCATCGACCTTGCCGGTCTTCAAATACCCCATTAAGTACCACATCCGGGGATTGTGCGGGTAAAGTCTTCTCATTTGGGTCGGAGTGCGATTGGGTGCGATCCATCGAAACCAATTAACCCAATTTGGAGCAACTTCGCACCTTCGCATCCAATTGTGCTCCGAAGGGTTCCAAACTCAAATATATGTCTCTAATCATCATTCCACAACTCTGGTCCAAAGATAGTGTGGGCAAAGTTGGCCCGAACTCTCGATCTTCGAAATCATGATTCTTGGATGCGTCTGTGATGTTTATGCCGGTACCGAGGTTGGACTCGATACCGTGGTGCAGCATCCGTGCCACTCATTGGATCGCCAATTCTCCAAGGCTGAATTTACCTTCATTGATCCAAGCTAGGGACGTCCTTGTATCCTTCTAAGAGATAGCCTCTCGAAAATGCTTGGGTTGGAACCAATATTCCACAAAATTAAATCTAGAATGAACCAGGCTCGAAAGTGTATGAGAGTCCTTGTTTTGGTGGCACCGGCATCACCGGAACGAGTCCACATGTGGGATTTGTTCCCAAGCTCGTTTCTCCCTCGCTTCCATCGACCTTGCCGGTCTTCAAATACCCCATTAAGTACCACATCCGGGGATTGTGCGGGTAAAGTCTTCTCATTTGGGTCGGAGTGCGATTGGGTGCGATCCATCGAAACCAATTAACCCAATTTGGAGCAACATCGCACCTTCGCATCCAATTGTGCTCCGAAGGGTTCCAAACTCAAATATATGTCTCTAATCATCATTCCACAACTCTGGTCCAAAGATAGTGTGGGCAAAGTTTGCCCGAACTCTCGATCTTCGAAATCATGATTCTTGGATGCGTCTGTGATGTTTATGCTGGTACCGAGGTTGGACTCGATACCGTGGTGCAGCATCTGTGCCACTCATTGGATCGCCAATTCTCCAAGGATGAATTTACCTTCATTGATCCAAGCTAGGGACGTCCTTGTATCCTTCTAAGAGATAGCCTCTCGAAAATGCTTGGGTTGGAACCAATATTCCACAAAATTAAATCTAGAATGGACCGGGCTCGAAAGTGTATGAGAGTCCTTGTTTTGGTGGCACCGGCATCACCGGAACGAGTCCACATGTGGGATTTGTTCCCAAGCTCGTTTCTCCCTGCTTCCATCGACCTTGCCGGTCTTCAAATACCCCATTAAGTACCACATCCGGGGATTGTGCGGGTAAAGTCTTCTCATTTGGGTCGGAGTGCGATTGGGTGCGATCCATCGAAACCAATTAACCCAATTTGGAGCAACATCGCACCTTCGCATCCAATAATGCTCCGAAGGGTTCCAAACTCAAATATATGTCTCTAATCATCATTCCACAACTCTGGTCCAAAGATAGTGTGGGTAAAGTTGGCCCGAACTCTCGATCTTCGAAATCATGATTCTTGGATGCGTCTGTGATGTTTATGCTGGTACCGAGGTTGGACTCGATACCGTGGTGCGGCATTGTGCCACTCATTGGATCGCCAATTCTCCAAGGATGAATTTACCTTCATTGTTCCATGCTAAGGACGTCCTTGTATCCTTCTAAGAGATAGCCTCTTGAAAATGCTTGGGTTGGAACCAATATTCTACAAAATTAAATCTAGAATGGACCAGGCTCGAAAGTGTATGAGAGTCCTTGTTTTGGTGGCACCGGCATCACCGGAACGAGTCCACATGTGGGATTTGTTCCCAAGCTCGTTTCTCCCTGCTTCCATCGACCTTGCCGGTCTTCAAATACCCCATTAAGTACCACATCCGGGGATTGTGCGGGTAAAGTCTTCTCATTTGGGTCGGAGTGCGATTGGGTGCGATCCATCGAAACCAATTAACCCAATTTGGAGCAACATCGCACCTTCGCATCCAATAATGCTCCGAAGGGTTCCAAACTCAAATATATGTCTCTAATCATCATTCCACAACTCTGGTCCAAAGATAGTGTGGGTAAAGTTGGCCCGAACTCTCGATCTTCGAAATCATGATTCTTGGATGCGTCTGTGATGTTTATGCTGGTACCGAGGTTGGACTCGATACCGTGGTGCAGCATCCGTGCCACTCATTGGATCGCCAATTCTCCAAGGATGAATTTACCTTCATTGTTCCAAGCTAGGGACGTCCTTGTATCCTTCTAAGAGATAGCCTCTTGAAAATGCTTGGGTTGGAACCAATATTCCACAAAATTAAATCTAGAATGAACCAGGCTCGAAAGTGTATGAGAGTCCTTGTTTTGGTGGCACCGGCATCACCGGAACGAGTCCACATGTGGGATTTGTTCCCAAGCTCGTTTCTCCCTGCTTCCATCGACCTTGCCGGTCTTCAAATACCCCATTAAGTACCACATCCGGGGATTGTGCGGGTAAAGTCTTCTCATTTGGGTCGGAGTGCGATTGGGTGCGATCCATCGAAACCAATTAACCCAATTTGGAGCAACATCGCACCCTCGCATCCAATAATGCTCCGAAGGGTTCCAAACTCAAATATATGTCTCTAATCATCATTCCACAACTCTGGTCCGAAGATAGTGTGGGCAAAGTTTGCCCGAACTCTCGATCTTCGAAATCATGATTCTTGGATGCGTCCGTGATGTTTATGCTTGGTACCGAGGTTGGACTCGATACCGTGGTGCAGCATCCGTGCCACTCATTGGATCGCCAATTCTCCAAGGATGAATTTACCTTCATTGATCCAAGCTAGGGACGTCCTTGTATCCTTCTAAGAGATAGCCTCTCGAAAATGCTTGGGTTGGAACCAATATTCCACAAAATTAAATCTAGAATGGACCAGGCTCGAAAGTGTATGAGAGTCCTTGTTTTGGTGGCACCGGCATCACCGAACGAGTCCACATGTGGGATTTGTTCCCAAGCTCGTTTCTCCCTGCTTCCATCGACCTTGCCGGTCTTCAAATACCCCATTAAGTACCACATCCGGGGATTGTGCGGGTAAAGTCTTCTCATTTGGGTCGGAGTGCGATTGGGTGCGATCCATCGAAACCAATTAACCCAATTTAAAGCGACATCGCACCCTCGCATCCAATAATGCTCCGAAGGGTTCGAAACTCAAATATATGTCTCTAATCATCATTCCACAACTCTGGTCCAAAGATAGTGTGGGCAAAGTTTGCCCGAACTCTCGATCTTCGAAATCATGATTCTTGGATGCGTCTGTGATGTTTATGCTGGTACCGAGGTTGGACTCGATACCGTGGTGCAGCATCTGTGCCACTCATTGGATCGCCAATTCTCCAAGGATGAATTTACCTTCATTGATCCAAGCTAGGGACGTCCTTGTATCCTTCTAAGAGATAGCCTCTCGAAAATGCTTGGGTTGGAACCAATATTCTACAAAATTAAATCTAGAATGGACCGGGCTCGAAAGTGTATGAGAGTCCTTGTTTTGGTGGCACCGGCATCACCGGAACGAGTCCACATGTGGGATTTGTTCCCAAGCTCGTTTCTCCCTGCTTCCATCGACCTTGCCGGTCTTCAAATACCCCATTAAGTACCACATCCGGGGATTGTGCGGGTAAAGTCTTCTCATTTGGGTCGGAGTGCGATTGGGTGCGATCCATCGAAACCAATTAACCCAATTTGGAGCAACATCGCACCCTCGCATCCAATAATGCTCCGAAGGGTTCCAAACCCAAATATATGTCTCTAATTATCATTCCACAACTCTGGTCCGAAGATAGTGTGGGAAAAGTTTGCCCGAACTCTCGATCTTCGAAATCATGATTCTTGGATGCGTCCGAGATGTTTATGCTGGTACCGAGGTTGGACTCGATACCGTGGTGCAGCATCTGTGCCACTCATTGGATCGCCAATTCTCCAAGGCTGAATTTACCTTCATTGATCAAAGCTAGGGACGTTCGTGTATCCTTCTAACAGATAGCCTCTCGAAAATGCTTGGGTTGGAACCAATATTCCACAAAATTAAATCTAGAATGAACCAGGCTCGAAAGTGTTTGAGAGTCCTTGTTTTGGTGGCACCGGCATCACCGGAACGAGTCCACATGTGGGATTTGTTCCCAAGCTCGTTTCTCCCTGCTTCCATCGACCTTGCCGGTCTTCAAATACCCCATTAAGTACCACATCCGGGGATTGTGCGGGTAAAGTCTTCTCATTTGGGTCGGAGTGCGATTGGGTGCGATCCATCGAAACCAATTAACCCAATTTGGAGCAACATCGCACCCTCGCATCCAATAATGCTCCGAAGGGTTCCAAACCCAAATATATGTCTCTAATTATCATTCCACAACTCTGGTCCGAAGATAGTGTGGGAAAAGTTTGCCCGAACTCTCGATCTTCGAAATCATGATTCTTGGATGCGTCCGAGATGTTTATGCTTGGTACCGAGGTTGGACTCGATACCGTGGTGCAGCATCTGTGCCACTCATTGGATCGCCAATTCTCCAAGGCTGAATTTACCTTCATTGATCAAAGCTAGGGACGTTCGTGTATCCTTCTAACAGATAGCCTCTCGAAAATGCTTGGGTTGGAACCAATATTCCACAAAATTAAATCTAGAATGAACCAGGCTCGAAAGTGTTTGAGAGTCCTTGTTTTGGTGGCACCGGCATCACCGGAACGAGTCCACATGTGGGATTTGTTCCCAAGCTCGTTTCTCCATGCTTCCATCGACCTTGCCGGTCTTCAAATACCCCATTAAGTACCACATCCGGGGATTGTGCGGGTAAAGTCTTCTCATTTGGGTCGGAGTGCGATTGGGTGCGATCCATCGAAACCAATTAACCCAATTTGGAGCAACATCGCACCCTCGCATCCAATAATGCTCCGAAGGGTTCCAAACTCAAATATATGTCTCTAATCATCATTCCACAACTCTGGTCCGAAGATAGTGTGGGCAAAGTTTGCCCGAACTCTCGATCTTCAAAATCATGATTCTTGGATACGTCCGTGATGTTTATGTTGGTACCGAGGTTAGACTCGATACCGTGGTGCAGGATCCGTGCCACTCATTGGATCGCCAATTCTCCAAGGCTGAATTTACCTTCATTGATCAAAGCTAGGGACGTTCGTGTATCCTTCTAATAGATAGCCTCTCGAAAATGCTTGGGTTGGAACCAATATTCCACAAAATTAAATCTAGAATGAACCAGGCTCGAAAGTGTTTGAGAGTCCTTGTTTTGGTGGCACCGGCATCACCGGAACGAGTCCACATGTGGGATTTGTTCCCAAGCTCGTTTCTCCCTGCTTCCATCGACCTTGCCGGTCTTCAAATACCCCATTAAGTACCACATCCGGGGATTGTGCGGGTAAAGTCTTCTCATTTGGGTCGGAGTGCGATTGGGTGCGATCCATCGAAACCAATTAACCCAATTTGGAGCAACATCGCACCCTCGCATCCAATAATGCTCCGAAGGGTTCCAAACTCAAATATATGTCTCTAATCATCATTCCACAACTCTGGTCCGAAGATAGTGTGGGCAAAGTTTGCCCGAACTCTCGATCTTCAAAATCATGATTCTTGGATACGTCCGTGATGTTTATGTTGGTACCGAGGTTAGACTCGATACCGTGGTGCAGGATCCGTGCCACTCATTGGATCGCCAATTCTCCAAGGCTGAATTTACCTTCATTGATCAAAGCTAGGGACGTTCGTGTATCCTTCTAACAGATAGCCTCTCGAAAATGCTTGGGTTGGAACCAATATTCCACAAAATTAAATCTAGAATGAACCAGGCTCGAAAGTGTTTGAGAGTCCTTGTTTTGGTGGCACCGGCATCACCGGAACGAGTCCACATGTGGGATTTGTTCCCAAGCTCGTTTCTCCATGCTTCCATCGACCTTGCCGGTCTTCAAATACCCCATTAAGTACCACATCCGGGGATTGTGCGGGTAAAGTCTTCTCATTTGGGTCGGAGTGCGATTGGGTGCGATCCATCGAAACCAATTAACCCAATTTGGAGCAACATCGCACCCTCGCATCCAATAATGCTCCGAAGGGTTCCAAACTCAAATATATGTCTCTAATCATCATTCCACAACTCTGGTCCGAAGATAGTGTGGGCAAAGTTTGCCCGAACTCTCGATCTTCGAAATCATGATTCTTGGATGCGTCCGTGATGTTTATGCTTTGGTACCGAGGTTGGACTCGATACCGTGGTGCGGCATCCGTGCCACTCATTGGATCGCCAATTCTCCAAGGCTGAATTTACCTTCATTGATCAAAGCTAGGGACGTTCGTGTATCCTTCTAACGAGATAGCCTCTCGAAAATGCTTGGGTTGGAACCAATATTCCACAAAATTAAATCTAGAATGAACCAGGCTCGAAAGTGTTTGAGAGTCCTTGTTTTGGTGGCACCGGCATCACCGGAACGAGTCCACATGTGGGATTTGTTCCCAAGCTCGTTTCTCCATGCTTCCATCGACCTTGCCGGTCTTCAAATACCCCATTAAGTACCACATCCGGGGATTGTGCGGGTAAAGTCTTCTCATTTGGGTCGGAGTGCGATTGGGTGCGATCCATCGAAACCAATTAACCCAATTTGGAGCAACATCGCACCCTCGCATCCAATAATGCTCCGAAGGGTTCCAAACTCAAATATATGTCTCTAATCATCATTCCACAACTCGGTCCGAAGATAGTGTGGGCAAAGTTTGCCCGAACTCTCGATCTTCGAAATCATGATTCTTGGATGCGTCCGTGATGTTTATGTTGGTACCGAGGTTGGACTCGATACCGTGGTGCGGATCCGTGCCACTCATTGGATCGCCAATTCTCCAAGGCTGAATTTACCTTCATTGATCAAAGCTAGGGACGTTCGTGTATCCTTCTAACAGATAGCCTCTCGAAAATGCTTGGGTTGGAACCAATATTCCACAAAATTAAATCTAGAATGAACCAGGCTCGAAAGTGTTTGAGAGTCCTTGTTTTGGTGGCACCGGCATCACCGGAACGAGTCCACATGTGGGATTTGTTCCCAAGCTCGTTTCTCCATGCTTCCATCGACCTTGCCGGTCTTCAAATACCCCATTAAGTACCACATCCGGGGATTGTGCGGGTAAAGTCTTCTCATTTGAGTCGGAGTGCGATTGGGTGCGATCCATCGAAACCAATTAACCCAATTTGGAGCAACATCGCACCCTCGCATCCAATAATGCTCCGAAGGGTTCCAAACTCAAATATATGTCTCTAATCATCATTCCACAACTCTGGTCCGAAGATAGTGTGGGCAAAGTTTGCCCGAACTCTCGATCTTCAAAATCATGATTCTTGGATACGTCCGTGATGTTTATGTTGGTACCGAGGTTAGACTCGATACCGTGGTGCAGGATCCGTGCCACTCATTGGATCGCCAATTCTCCAAGGCTGAATTTACCTTCATTGATCAAAGCTAGGGACGTTCGTGTATCCTTCTAACAGATAGCCTCTCGAAAATGCTTGGGTTGGAACCAATATTCCACAAAATTAAATCTAGAATGAACCAGGCTCGAAAGTGTTTGAGAGTCCTTGTTTTGGTGGCACCGGCATCACCGGAACGAGTCCACATGTGGGATTTGTTCCCAAGCTCGTTTCTCCATGCTTCCATCGACCTTGCCGGTCTTCAAATACCCCATTAAGTACCACATCCGGGGATTGTGCGGGTAAAGTCTTCTCATTTGGGTCGGAGTGCGATTGGGTGCGATCCATCGAAACCAATTAACCCAATTTGGAGCAACATCGCACCCTCGCATCCAATAATGCTCCGAAGGGTTCCAAACTCAAATATATGTCTCTAATCATCATTCCACAACTCTGGTCCGAAGATAGTGTAGGCAAAGTTTGCCCAAACTCTCGATCTTCAAAATCATGATTCTTGGATACGTCCGTGATGTTTATGTTGGTACCGAGGTTAGACTCGATACCGTGGTGCAGGATCCGTGCCACTCATTGGATCGCCAATTCTCCAAGGCTGAATTTACCTTCATTGATAAAAGCTAGGGACGTTCGTGTATCCTTCTAATAGATAGCCTCTCGAAAATGCTTGGGTTGGAACCAATATTCCACAAAATTAAATCTAGAATGAACCAGGCTCGAAAGTGTTTGAGAGTCCTTGTTTTGGTGGCACCGGCATCACCGGAACGAGTCCACATGTGGGATTTGTTCCCAAGCTCGTTTCTCCTTGCTTCCATCGACCTTGCCGGTCTTCAAATACCCCATTAAGTACCACATCCGGGGATTGTGCGGGTAAAGTCTTCTCATTTGGGTCGGAGTGCGATTGGGTGCGATCCATCGAAACCAATTAACCCAATTTGGAGCAACATCGCACCCTCGCATCCAATAATGCTCCGAAGGGTTCCAAACTCAAATATATGTCTCTAATCATCATTCCACAACTCTGGTCCGAAGATAGTGTGGGCAAAGTTTGCCCGAACTCTCGATCTTCGAAATCATGATTCTTGGATGCGTCCGTGATGTTTATGCTGGTACCGAGGTTAGACTCGATACCGTGGTGCAGGATCTGTGCCACTCATTGGATCGCCAATTCTCCAAGGCTGAATTTACCTTCATTGATAAAAGCTAGGGACGTTCGTGTATCCTTCTAATAGATAGCCTCTCGAAAATGCTTGGGTTGGAACCAATATTCCACAAAATTAAATCTAGAATGAACCAGGCTCGAAAGTGTTTGAGAGTCCTTGTTTTGGTGGCACCGGCATCACCGGAACGAGTCCACATGTGGGATTTGTTCCCAAGCTCGTTTCTCCATGCTTCCATCGACCTTGCCGGTCTTCAAATACCCCATTAAGTACCACATCCGGGGATTGTGCGGGTAAAGTCTTCTCATTTGGGTCGGAGTGCGATTGGGTGCGATCCATCGAAACCAATTAACCCAATTTGGAGCAACATCGCACCCTCGCATCCAATAATGCTCCGAAGGGTTCCAAACTCAAATATATGTCTCTAATCATCATTCCACAACTCTGGTCCGAAGATAGTGTGGGCAAAGTTTGCCCGAACTCTCGATCTTCGAAATCATGATTCTTGGATGCGTCCGTGATGTTTATGCTGGTACCGAGGTTGGACTCGATACCGTGGTGCAGGATCTGTGCCACTCATTGGATCGCCAATTCTCCAAGGCTGAATTTACCTTCATTGATCAAAGCTAGGGACGTTCGTGTATCCTTCTAACAGATAGCCTCTCGAAAATGCTTGGGTTGGAACCAATATTCCACAAAATTAAATCTAGAATGAACCAGGCTCGAAAGTGTTTGAGAGTCCTTGTTTTGGTGGCACCGGCATCACCGGAACGAGTCCACATGTGGGATTTGTTCCCAAGCTCGTTTCTCCATGCTTCCATCGACCTTGCCGGTCTTCAAATACCCCATTAAGTACCACATCCGGGGATTGTGCGGGTAAAGTCTTCTCATTTGGGTCGGAGTGCGATTGGGTGCGATCCATCGAAACCAATTAACCCAATTTGGAGCAACATCGCACCCTCGCATCCAATAATGCTCCGAAGGGTTCCAAACTCAAATATATGTCTCTAATCATCATTCCACAACTCTGGTCCGAAGATAGTGTGGGCAAAGTTTGCCCGAACTCTCGATCTTCGAAATCATGATTCTTGGATGCGTCCATGATGTTTATGTTGGTACCGAGGTTGGACTCGATACCGTGGTGCAAAGATCCGTGCCACTCATTGGATCGCCAATTCTCCAAGGCTGAATTTACCTTCATTGATCAAAGCTAGGGACGTTCGTGTATCCTTCTAATAGATAGCCTCTCGAAAATGCTTGGGTTGGAACCAATATTCCACAAAATTAAATCTAGAATGAACCAGGCTCGAAAGTGTTTGAGAGTCCTTGTTTTGGTGGCACCGGCATCACCGGAACGAGTCCACATGTGGGATTTGTTCCCAAGCTCGTTTCTCCATGCTTCCATCGACCTTGCCGGTCTTCAAATACCCCATTAAGTACCACATCCGGGGATTGTGCGGGTAAAGTCTTCTCATTTGGGTCGGAGTGCGATTGGGTGCGATCCATCGAAACCAATTAACCCAATTTGGAGCAACATCGCACCCTCGCATCCAATAATGCTCCGAAGGGTTCCAAACTCAAATATATGTCTCTAATCATCATTCCACAACTCTGGTCCGAAGATAGTGTAGGCAAAGTTTGCCCAAACTCTCGATCTTCAAAATCATGATTCTTGGATACGTCCGTGATGTTTATGTTGGTACCGAGGTTAGACTCGATACCGTGGTGCAGGATCCGTGCCACTCATTGGATCGCCAATTCTCCAAGGCTGAATTTACCTTCATTGATCAAAGCTAGGGACGTTCGTGTATCCTTCTAATAGATAGCCTCTCGAAAATGCTTGGGTTGGAACCAATATTCCACAAAATTAAATCTAGAATGAACCAGGCTCGAAAGTGTTTGAGAGTCCTTGTTTTGGTGGCACCGGCATCACCGGAACGAGTCCACATGTGGGATTTGTTCCCAAGCTCGTTTCTCCTTGCTTCCATCGACCTTGCCGGTCTTCAAATACCCCATTAAGTACCACATCCGGGGATTGTGCGGGTAAAGTCTTCTCATTTGGGTCGGAGTGCGATTGGGTGCGATCCATCGAAACCAATTAACCCAATTTGGAGCAACATCGCACCCTCGCATCCAATAATGCTCCGAAGGGTTCCAAACTCAAATATATGTCTCTAATCATCATTCCACAACTCTGGTCCGAAGATAGTGTGGGCAAAGTTTGCCCGAACTCTCGATCTTCGAAATCATGATTCTTGGATGCGTCCGTGATGTTTATGCCGGTACCGAGGTTGGACTCGATACCATGGTGCGGCATCTGTGCCACTCATTGGATCGCCAATTCTCCAAGGCTGAATTTACCTTCATTGATCAAAGCTAGGGACGTTCGTGTATCCTTCTAATAGATAGCCTCTCGAAAATGCTTGGGTTGGAACCAATATTCCACAAAATTAAATCTAGAATGAACCAGGCTCGAAAGTGTTTGAGAGTCCTTGTTTTGGTGGCACCGGCATCACGGAACGAGTCCACATGTGGGATTTGTTCCCAAGCTCGTTTCTCCCATGCTTCCATCGACCTTGCCGGTCTTCAAATACCCCATTAAGTACCACATCCGGGGATTGTGCGGGTAAAGTCTTCTCATTTGGGTCGGAGTGCGATTGGGTGCGATCCATCGAAACCAATTAACCCAATTTGGAGCAACATCGCACCCTCGCATCCAATAATGCTCCGAAGGGTTCCAAACTCAAATATATGTCTCTAATCATCATTCCACAACTCGGGTCCGAAGATAGTGTGGGCAAAGTTTGCCCGAACTCTCGATCTTCGAAATCATGATTCTTGGATGCGTCCGTGATGTTTATGTTGGTACCGAGGTTGGACTCGATACCGTGGTGCGGATCCGTGCCACTCATTGGATCGCCAATTCTCCAAGGCTGAATTTACCTTCATTGATCAAAGCTAGGGACGTTCGTGTATCCTTCTAAGAGATAGCCTCTCGAAAATGCTTGGGTTGGAACCAATATTCCACAAAATTAAATCTAGAATGAACCGGGCTCGAAAGTGTTTGAGAGTCCTTGTTTTGGTGGCACCGGCATCACCGGAACGAGTCCACATGTGGGATTTGTTCCCAAGCTCGTTTCTCCTGCTTCCATCGACCTTGCCGGTCTTCAAATACCCCATTAAGTACCACATCCGGGGATTGTGCGGGTAAAGTCTTCTCATTTGGGTCGGAGTGCGATTGGGTGCGATCCATCGAAACCAATTAACCCAATTTGGAGCAACATCGCACCCTCGCATCCAATAATGCTCCGAAGGGTTCCAAACTCAAATATATGTCTCTAATTATCATTCCACAACTCTGGTCCGAAGATAGTGTGGGCAAAGTTTGCCCAAACTCTCGATCTTCGAAATCATGATTCTTGGATGCGTCCGTGATGTTTATGCTTGGTACCGAGGTTGGACTCGATACCGTGGTGCAAAGATCCGTGCCACTCATTGGATCGCCAATTCTCCAAGGCTGAATTTACCTTCATTGATCAAAGCTAGGGACGTTCGTGTATCCTTCTAAGAGATAGCCTCTCGAAAATGCTTGGGTTGGAACCAATATTCCACAAAATTAAATCTAGAATGAACCGGGCTCGAAAGTGTATGAGAGTCCTTGTTTTGGTGGCACCGGCATCACCGGAACGAGTCCACATGTGGGATTTGTTCCCAAGCTCGTTTCTCCCTGCTTCCATCGACCTTGCCGGTCTTCAAATACCCCATTAAGTACCACATCCGGGGATTGTGCGGGTAAAGTCTTCTCATTAGGGTCAGAGTGCGATTGGGTGCGATCCATCGAAACCAATTAACCCAATTTGGAGCAACATCGCACCCTCGCATCCAATAATGCTCCGAAGGGTTCCAAACTCAAATATATGTCTCTAATCATCATTCCACAACTCTGGTCCAAAGATAGTGTGGGTAAAGTTGGCCCGAACTCTCGATCTTCGAAATCATGATTCTTGGATGCGTCTGTGATGTTTATGCTTTGGTACCGAGGTTGGACTCGATACCGTGGTGCGGCATCCGTGCCACTCATTGGATCGCCAATTCTCCAAGGCTGAATTTACCTTCATTGATCCAAGCTAGGGACGTTCTTGTATCCTTCTAAGAGATAGCCTCTTGAAAATGCTTGGGTTGGAACCAATATTCCACAAAATTAAATCTAGAATGAACCAGGCTCGAAAGTGTATGAGAGTCCTTGTTTTGGTGGCACCGGCATCACCGGAACGAGTCCACATGTGGGATTTGTTCCCAAGCTCGTTTCTCCCTGCTTCCATCGACCTTGCCGGTCTTCAAATACCCCATTAAGTACCACATTCGGGGATTGTGCGGGTAAAGTCTTCTCATTTGGGTCGGAGTGCGATTGGGTGCGATCCATCGAAACCAATTAACCCAATTTGGAGCATCATCGCACCCTCGTATCCAATAATGCTCCGAAGGGTTCCAAACCCAAATATATGTCTCTAATTATCATTCCACCACTCTGGTCCGAAGATAGTGTTGGAAAAGTTTGCACGAACTCGCGATCTTCGAAATCATGATTCTTGGATGCGTCCGAGATGTTTATGCTCGTACCGAGGTTGGACTCGATACCGTGGTGCAGCATCTGTGCCACTCATTGGATCGCCAATTCTCCAAGGCTGAATTTACCTTCATTGATCAAAGCTAGGGACGTTCGTGTATCCTTCTAACAGATAGCCTCTCGAAAATGCTTGGGTTGGAACGAATATTCCACAAAATTAAATCTAGAATGAACCAGGCTCGAAACTGTATGAGAGTCCTTGTTTTGGTGGCACCGGCATCACCGGAACGAGTCCACATGTGGGATTTGTTCCCAAGCTCGTTTCTCCTGCTTCCATCGACCTTGCCGGTCTTCAAATACCCCATTAAGTACCACATCCGGGGATTGTGCGGGTAAAGTCTTCTCATTTGGGTCGGAGTGCGATTGGGTGCGATCCATCGAAACCAATTAACCCAATTTGGAGCAACATCGCACCCTCGCATCCAATAATGCTCCGAAGGGTTCCAAACTCAAATATATGTCTCTAATCATCATTCCACAACTCTGGTCCGAAGATAGTGTGGGCAAAGTTTGCCCAAACTCTCGATCTTCGAAATCATGATTCTTGGATGCGTCCGTGATGTTTATGCTGGTACCGAGGTTGGACTCGATACCGTGGTGCGGCATCCGTGCCACTCATTGGATCGCCAATTCTCCAAGGCTGAATTTACCTTCATTGTTCCAAGCTAGGGACGTCCTTGTATCCTTCTAAGAGATAGCCTCTTGAAAATGCTTGGGTTGGAACCAATATTCCACAAAATTAAATCTAGAATGAACCAGGCTCGAAAGTGTATGAGAGTCCTTGTTTTGGTGGCACCGGCATCACCGGAACGAGTCCACATGTGGGATTTGTTCCCAAGCTCGTTTCTCCATGCTTCCATCGACCTTGCCGGTCTTCAAATACCCCATTAAGTACCACATCCGGGGATTGTGCGGGTAAAGTCTTCTCATTTGGGTCGGAGTGCGATTGGGTGCGATCCATCGAAACCAATTAACCCAATTTGGAGCAACATCGCACCCTCGCATCCAATAATGCTCCGAAGGGTTCCAAACTCAAATATATGTCTCTAATCATCATTCCACAACTCTGGTCCGAAGATAGTGTGGGCAAAGTTTGCCCGAACTCTCGATCTTCGAAATCATGATTCTTGGATGCGTCTGTGATGTTTATGTTGGTACCGAGGTTGGACTCGATACCATGGTGCGGCATCTGTGCCACTCATTGGATCGCCAATTCTCCAAGGCTGAATTTACCTTCATTGATCAAAGCTAGGGACGTTCGTGTATCCTTCTAATAGATAGCCTCTCGAAAATGCTTGGGTTGGAACCAATATTCCACAAAATTAAATCTAGAATGAACCGGGCTCGAAAGTGTATGAGAGTCCTTGTTTTGGTGGCACCGGCATCACCGGAACGAGTCCACATGTGGGATTTGTTCCCAAGCTCGTTTCTCCCATGCTTCCATCGACCTTGCCGGTCTTCAAATACCCCATTAAGTACCACATCCGGGGATTGTGCGGGTAAAGTCTTCTCATTTGGGTCGGAGTGCGATTGGGTGCGATCCATCGAAACCAATTAACCCAATTTGGAGCAACATCGCACCCTCGCATCCAATAATGCTCCGAAGGGTTCCAAACCCAAATATATGTCTCTAATTATCATTCCACAACTCTGGTCCGAAGATAGTGTTGGAAAAGTTTGCCCGAACTCTCGATCTTCGAAATCATGATTCTTGGATGCGTCCGAGATGTTTATGCTTGGTACCGAGGTTGGACTCGATACCGTGGTGCAGCATCCGTGCCACTCATTGGATCGCCAATTCTCCAAGGCTGAATTTACCTTCATTGATAAAAGCTAGGGACGTTCGTGTATCCTTCTAACAGATAGCCTCTCGAAAATGCTTGGGTTGGAACCAATATTCCACAAAATTAAATCTAGAATGAACCAGGCTCGAAAGTGTATGAGAGTCCTTGTTTTGGTGGCACCGGCATCACCGGAACGAGTCCACATGTGGGATTTGTTCCCAAGCTCGTTTCTCCTGCTTCCATCGACCTTGCCGGTCTTCAAATACCCCATTAAGTACCACATCCGGGGATTGTGCGGGTAAAGTCTTCTCATTTGGGTCGGAGTGCGATTGGGTGCGATCCATCGAAACCAATTAACCCAATTTGGAGCAACATCGCACCCTCGCATCCAATAATGCTCCGAAGGGTTCCAAACTCAAATATATGTCTCTAATCATCATTCCACAACTCTGGTCCAAAGATAGTGTGGGCAAAGTTTGCCCAAACTCTCGATCTTCGAAATCATGATTCTTGGATGCGTCCGTGATGTTTATGCTGGTACCGAGGTTGGACTCGATACCATGGTGCGGCATCTGTGCCACTCATTGGATCGCCAATTCTCCAAGGCTGAATTTACCTTCATTGATCAAAGCTAGGGACGTTCTTGTATCCTTCTAAGAGATAGCCTCTCGAAAATGCTTGGGTTGGAACCAATATTCCACAAAATTAAATCTAGAATGAACCGGGCTCGAAAGTGTATGAGAGTCCTTGTTTTGGTGGCACCGGCATCACCGGAACGAGTCCACATGTGGGATTTGTTCCCAAGCTCGTTTCTCCATGCTTCCATCGACCTTGCCGGTCTTCAAATACCCCATTAAGTACCACATCCGGGGATTGTGCGGGTAAAGTCTTCTCATTTGAGTCGGAGTGCGATTGGGTGCGATCCATCGAAACCAATTAACCCAATTTGGAGCAACATCGCACCCTCGCATCCAATAATGCTCCGAAGGGTTCCAAACTCAAATATATGTCTCTAATCATCATTCCACAACTCTGGTCCGAAGATAGTGTGGGCAAAGTTTGCCCGAACTCTCGATCTTCGAAATCATGATTCTTGGATGCGTCCGTGATGTTTATCTTGGTACCGAGGTTGGACTCGATACCGTGGTGCGGCATCCGTGCCACTCATTGGATCGCCAATTCTCCAAGGCTGAATTTACCTTCATTGATCCAAGCTAGGGACGTTCTTGTATCCTTCTAAGAGATAGCCTCTCGAAAATGCTTGGGTTGGAACCAATATTCCACAAAATTAAATCTAGAATGAACCGGGCTCGAAAGTGTATGAGAGTCCTTGTTTTGGTGGCACCGGCATCACCGGAACGAGTCCACATGTGGGATTTGTTCCCAAGCTCGTTTCTCCCCTGCTTCCATCGACCTTGCCGGTCTTCAAATACCCCATTAAGTACCACATCCGGGGATTGTGCGGGTAAAGTCTTCTCATTTGGGTCGGAGTGCGATTGGGTGCGATCCATCGAAACCAATTAACCCAATTTGGAGCAACATCGCACCCTCGCATCCAATAATGCTCCGAAGGGTTCCAAACTCAAATATATGTCTCTAATCATCATTCCACAACTCTGGTCCGAAGATAGTGTGGGCAAAGTTTGCCCGAACTCTCGATCTTCGAAATCATGATTCTTGGATGCGTCCGTGATGTTTATGCTTGGTACCGAGGTTGGACTCGATACCGTGGTGCGGCATACGTGCCACTCATTGGATCGCCAATTCTCCAAGGATGAATTTACCTTCATTGATCCAAGCTAGGGACGTCCTTGTATCCTTCTAAGAGATAGCCTCTCGAAAATGCTTGGGTTGGAACCAATATTCCACAAAATTAAATCTAGAATGAACCAGGCTCGAAAGTGTTTGAGAGTCCTTGTTTTGGTGGCACCGGCATCACCGGAACGAGTCCACATGTGGGATTTGTTCCCAAGCTCGTTTCTCCATGCTTCCATCGACCTTGCCGGTCTTCAAATACCCCATTAAGTACCACATCCGGGGATTGTGCGGGTAAAGTCTTCTCATTTGAGTCGGAGTGCGATTGGGTGCGATCCATCGAAACCAATTAACCCAATTTGGAGCAACATCGCACCCTCGCATCCAATAATGCTCCGAAGGGTTCCAAACTCAAATATATGTCTCTAATCATCATTCCACAACTCTGGTCCGAAGATAGTGTGGGCAAAGTTTGCCCGAACTCTCGATCTTCGAAATCATGATTCTTGGATGCGTCCGTGATGTTTATGTTGGTACCGAGGTTGGACTCGATACCGTGGTGCAGCATCTGTGCCACTCATTGGATCGCCAATTCTCCAAGGCTGAATTTACCTTCATTGATCAAAGCTAGGGACGTTCGTGTATCCTTCTAACAGATAGCCTCTCGAAAATGCTTGGGTTGGAACCAATATTCCACAAAATTAAATCTAGAATGAACCAGGCTCGAAAGTGTATGAGAGTCCTTGTTTTGGTGGCACCGGCATCACCGGAACGAGTCCACATGTGGGATTTGTTCCCAAGCTCGTTTCTCCCTGCTTCCATCGACCTTGCCGGTCTTCAAATACCCCATTAAGTACCACATCCGGGGATTGTGCGGGTAAAGTCTTCTCATTTGGGTCGGAGTGCGATTGGGTGCGATCCATCGAAACCAATTAACCCAATTTGGAGCAACATCACTTCGCACCCTCGCATCCAATAATGCTCCGAAGGGTTCCAAACTCAAATATATGTCTCTAATCATCATTCCACAACTCGGGTCCGAAGATAGTGTGGGCAAAGTTTGCCCGAACTCTCGATCTTCAAAATCATGATTCTTGGATACGTCCGTGATGTTTATGCTTTGGTACCGAGGTTAGACTCGATACCGTGGTGCAGGATCTGTGCCACTCATTGGATCGCCAATTCTCCAAGGCTGAATTTACCTTCATTGATAAAAGCTAGGGACGTTCGTGTATCCTTCTAACAGATAGCCTCTCGAAAATGCTTGGGTTGGAACCAATATTCCACAAAATTAAATCTAGAATGAACCAGGCTCGAAAGTGTATGAGAGTCCTTGTTTTGGTGGCACCGGCATCACCGGAACGAGTCCACATGTGGGATTTGTTCCCAAGCTCGTTTCTCCATGCTTCCATCGACCTTGCCGGTCTTCAAATACCCCATTAAGTACCACATCCGGGGATTGTGCGGGTAAAGTCTTCTCATTTGGGTCGGAGTGCGATTGGGTGCGATCCATCGAAACCAATTAACCCAATTTGGAGCAACATCGCACCCTCGCATCCAATAATGCTCCGAAGGGTTCCAAACTCAAATATATGTCTCTAATCATCATTCCACAACTCTGGTCCAAAGATAGTGTGGGCAAAGTTTGCCCAAACTCTCGATCTTCGAAATCATGATTCTTGGATGCGTCTGTGATGTTTATGTTGGTACCGAGGTTGGACTCGATACCGTGGTGCAGCATCTGTGCCACTCATTGGATCGCCAATTCTCCAAGGCTGAATTTACCTTCATTGATCCAAGCTAGGGACGTCCTTGTATCCTTCTAAGAGATAGCCTCTCGAAACTGCTTGGGTTGGAACCAATATTCCACAAAATTAAATCTAGAATGAACCGGGCTCGAAAGTGTATGAGAGTCCTTGTTTTGGTGGCACCGGCATCACCGGAACGAGTCCACATGTGGGATTTGTTCCCAAGCTCGTTTCTCCATGCTTCCATCGACCTTGCCGGTCTTCAAATACCCCATTAAGTACCACATCCGGGGATTGTGCGGGTAAAGTCTTCTCATTTGGGTCGGAGTGCGATTGGGTGCGATCCATCGAAACCAATTAACCCAATTTGGAGCAACATCGCACCCTCGCATCCAATAATGCTCCGAAGGGTTCCAAACTCAAATATATGTCTCTAATCATCATTCCACAACTCTGGTCCGAAGATAGTGTGGGCAAAGTTTGCCCGAACTCTCGATCTTCGAAATCATGATTCTTGGATGCGTCCGTGATGTTTATGCTGGTACCGAGGTTGGACTCGATACCGTGGTGCGGCATCTGTGCCACTCATTGGATCGCCAATTCTCCAAGGCTGAATTTACCTTCATTGATCAAAGCTAGGGACGTTCGTGTATCCTTCTAATAGATAGCCTCTCGAAAATGCTTGGGTTGGAACCAATATTCCACAAAATTAAATCTAGAATGAACCGAGGGCTCGAAAGTGTTTGAGAGTCCTTGTTTTGGTGGCACCGGCATCACCGGAACGAGTCCACATGTGGGATTTGTTCCCAAGCTCGTTTCTCCTGCTTCCATCGACCTTGCCGGTCTTCAAATACCCCATTAAGTACCACATCCGGGGATTGTGCGGGTAAAGTCTTCTCATTTGGGTCGGAGTGCGATTGGGTGCGATCCATCGAAACCAATTAACCCAATTTGGAGCAACATCGCACCCTCGCATCCAATAATGCTCCGAAGGGTTCCAAACTCAAATATATGTCTCTAATCATCATTCCACAACTCTGGTCCGAAGATAGTGTAGGCAAAGTTTGCCCAAACTCTCGATCTTCAAAATCATGATTCTTGGATGCGTCCGTGATGTTTATGCTGGTACCGAGGTTGGACTCGATACCGTGGTGCAAGATCCGTGCCACTCATTGGATCGCCAATTCTCCAAGGATGAATTTACCTTCATTGATAAAAGCTAGGGACGTTCGTGTATCCTTCTAATAGATAGCCTCTCGAAAATGCTTGGGTTGGAACCAATATTCCACAAAATTAAATCTAGAATGAACCAGGCTCGAAAGTGTTTGAGAGTCCTTGTTTTGGTGGCACCGGCATCACCGGAACGAGTCCACATGTGGGATTTGTTCCCAAGCTCGTTTCTCCTCGCTTCCATCGACCTTGCCGGTCTTGAAATACCCCATTAAATACAGGGATTGTGCGGGTAAAGTCTTCTCATTTGGGTCGGAGTGCGATTGGGTGCGATCCATCGAAACCAATTAACCCAATTTGGAGCAACATCGCACCCTCGCATCCAATAATGCTCCGAAGGGTTCCAAACTCAAATATATGTCTCTAATCATCATTCCACAACTCGGTCCGAAGATAGTGTGGGCAAAGTTTGCCCAAACTCTCGATCTTCGAAATCATGATTCTTGGATGCGTCCGTGATGTTTATGCTTGTAACGAGGTCGGACTGGATACCGTGGTGCGGCATCTGGGCCACTCATTGGATCGCCAATTCTCCAAGGATGAATTTACCTTCATTGATCAAAGCTAGGGACGTCCTTGTATCCTTCTAAGAGATAGCCTCTCGAAAATGCTTGGGTTGGAACCAATATTCCACAAAATTAAATCTAGAATGAACCGGGCTCGAAAGTGTTTGAGAGTCCTTGTTTTGGTGGCACCGGCATCACGGAACGAGTCCACATGTGGGATTTGTTCCCAAGCTCGTTTCTCCATGCTTCCATCGACCTTGCCGGTCTTCAAATACCCCATTAAGTACCACATCCGGGGATTGTGCGGGTAAAGTCTTCTCATTTGAGTCGGAGTGCGATTGGGTGCGATCCATCGAAACCAATTAACCCAATTTGGAGCAACATCGCACCCTCGCATCCAATAATGCTCCGAAGGGTTCCAAACTCAAATATATGTCTCTAATCATCATTCCACAACTCTGGTCCGAAGATAGTGTGGGCAAAGTTTGCCCGAACTCTCGATCTTCGAAATCATGATTCTTGGATGCGTCGTGATGTTTATGCTTTGGGTACCGAGGTTGGACTCGATACCGTGGTGCGAACATCCGTGCCACTCATTGGATCGCCAATTCTCCAAGGCTGAATTTACCTTCATTGATCCAAGCTAGGGACGTTCTTGTATCCTTCTAAGAGATAGCCTCTCGAAAATGCTTGGGTTGGAACCAATATTCCACAAAATTAAATCTAGAATGAACCAGGCTCGAAAGTGTATGAGAGTCCTTGTTTTGGTGGCACCGGCATCACCGGAACGAGTCCACATGTGGGATTTGTTCCCAAGCTCGTTTCTCCCTGCTTCCATCGACCTTGCCGGTCTTCAAATACCCCATTAAGTACCACATCCGGGGATTGTGCGGGTAAAGTCTTCTCATTTGGGTCGGAGTGCGATTGGGTGCGATCCATCGAAACCAATTAACCCAATTTGGAGCAACTTCGCACCTTCGCATCCAATAGTGCTCCGAAGGGTTCCAAACTCAAATATATGTCTCTAATCATCATTCCACAACTCTGGTCCAAAGATAGTGTGGGCAAAGTTTGCCCGAACTCTCGATCTTCGAAATCATGATTCTTGGATGCGTCTGTGATGTTTATGCTGGTACCGAGGTTGGACTCGATACCGTGGTGCAGCATTAGTGCCACTCATTGGATCGCCAATTCTCCAAGGATGAATTTACCTTCATTGATCCAAGCTAGGGATGTCCTTGTATCCTTCTAAGAGATAGCCTCTCGAAAATGCTTGGGTTGGAACCAATATTCTACAAAATTAAATCTAGAATGGACCAGGCTCGAAAGTGTATGAGAGTCCTTGTTTTGGTGGCACCGGCATCACCGGAACGAGTCCACATGTGGGATTTGTTCCCAAGCTCGTTTCTCCCTGCTTCCATCGACCTTGCCGGTCTTCAAATACCCCATTAAGTACCACATCCGGGGATTGTGCGGGTAAAGTCTTCTCATTTGGGTCGGAGTGCGATTGGGTGCGATCCATCGAAACCAATTAACCCAATTTGGAGCAACATCGCACCCTCGCATCCAATTGTGCTCCGAAGGGTTCTAAACTCAAATATATGTCTCTAATCATCATTCCACAACTCTGGTCCGAAGATAGTGTAGGCAAAGTTTGCCCGAACTCTCGATCTTCAAAATCATGATTCTTGGATACGTCCGTGATGTTTATGCTGGTACCGAGGTTGGACTCGATACCGTGGTGCAGGATCCGTGCCACTCATTGGATCGCCAATTCTCCAAGGATGAATTTACCTTCATTGATCCAAGCTAGGGACGTCCTTGTATCCTTCTAAGAGATAGCAACTCGAAAATGCTTGGGTTGGAACCTATATTCCACAAAATTAAATCTAGAATGAACCAGGCTCGAAAGTGTTTGAGAGTCCTTGTTTTGGTGGCACCGGCATCACCGGAACGAGTCCACATGTGGGATTTGTTCCCAAGCTCGTTTCTCCCTGCTTCCATCGACCTTGCCGGTCTTCAAATACCCCATTAAGTACCACATCCGGGGATTGTGCGGGTAAAGTCTTCTCATTTGGGTCGGAGTGCGATTGGGTGCGATCCATCGAAACCAATTAACCCAATTTGGAGCAACTTCGCACCTTCGCATCCAATTGTGCTCCGAAGGGTTCCAAACTCAAATATATGTCTCTAATCATCATTCCACAACTCTGGTCCAAAGATAGTGTGGGCAAAGTTTGCCCGAACTCTCGATCTTGGAAATCATGATTCTTGGATGCGTTTGTGATTTTTATCTTTGGTACCGAGGTTGGACTCGATACCGTGGTGCAGCATCCGTGCCACTCATTGGATCGCCAATTCTCCAAGGATGAATTTACCTTCATTGATCCAAGCTAGGGACGTCCTTGTATCCTTCTAAGAGATAGCCTCTCGAAAATGCTTGGGTTGGAACCTTTATTCCACAAAATTAAATCTAGAATGAACCGGGCTCGAAAGTGTATGAGAGTCCTTGTTTTGGTGGCTCCGGCATCACCGGAACGAGTCCACATGTGGGCTTTGTTCCCAAGCTCGTTTCTCCCTGCTTCCATCGACCTTGCCGGTCTTCAAATACCCCATTAAGTACCACATCCGGGGATTGTGCGGGTAAAGTCTTCTCATTTGGGTGGGAGTGCGATTGGGTGCGATCCATCGAAACCAATTAACCCAATTTGGAGCAACTTCGCACCTTCGCATCCAATTGTGCTCCGAAGGGTTCCAAACTCAAATATATGTCTCTAATCATCATTCCACAACTCTGGTCCAAAGATAGTGTGGGCAAAGTTGGCCCGAACTCTCGATCTTGGAAATCATGATTCTTGGATGCGTCTGTGATGTTTATCCTGGTATCGAGGTCGGACTCGATACCGTGGTGCAGCATCCGTGCCACTCATTGGATCGCCAATTCTCCAAGGATGAATTTACCTTCATTGATCCAAGCTAGGGACGTCCTTGTATCCTTCTAAGAGATAGTCTCTCGAAAATGCTTGGGTTGGAACCTTTATTCCACAAAATTAAATCTAGAATGAACCGGGCTCGAAAGTGTATGAGAGTCCTTGTTTTGGTGGCACCGGCATCACGGAACGAGTCCACATGTGGGATTTGTTCCCAAGCTTGTTTCTCCTTGCTTCCATCGACCTTGCCAGTCTTCAAATACCCCATTAAGTACCACATCCGGGGACTGTGCGGGTAATGTCTTCTCATTTGGGTCAGAGTGCGATTGGGTGCGATCCATCGAAACCAATTAACCCAATTTGGAGCAACTTCGCACCTTCGCATCCAATTGTGCTCCGAAGGGTTCCAAACTCAAATATATGTCTCTAATCATCATTCCACAACTCGGTCCAAAGATAGTGTGGGCAAAGTTGGCTCGAACTCTCGATCTTGGAAATCATGATTCTTGGATGCGTCTGTGATGTTTATCTTTGGTACCGAGGTCGGACTCGATACCGTGGTGCAACATCCGTGCCACTCATTGGATCGCCAATTCTCCAAGGATGAATTTACCTTCATTGATCCAAGCTAGGGACGTCCTTGTATCCTTCTAAGAGATAGCCTCTCGAAAATGCTTGGGTTGGAACCTTTATTCCACAAAATTAAATCTAGAATGAACCAGGCTCGAAAGTGTATGAGAGTCCTTGTTTCAGTGGCCCCGGCATCACCAGAACGAGTTCACATGTGGGATTTGTTCCCAAGCTCGTTTCTCCCTGCTTCCATCGACCTTGCCGGTCTTCAAATACCCCATTAAGTACCACATCGGGGATTGTGCGGGTAAAGTCTTCTCATTTGGGTCGGAGTGCGATTGGGTGCGATCCATCGAAACCAATTAACCCAATTTGGAGCAACTTCGCACCTTCGCATCCAATTGTGCTCCGAAGGGTTCCAAACTCAAATATATGTCTCTAATCATCATTCCACAACTCTGGTCCAAAGATAGTGTGGGCAAAGTTGGCCCGAACTCTCGATCTTCGAAATCATGATTCTTGGATGCGTCTGTGATGTTTATGCTGGTACCGAGGTTGGACTCGATACCGTGGTGCAGCATCTGTGCCACTCATTGGATCGCCAATTCTCCAAGGATGAATTTACCTTCATTGATCCAAGCTAGGGACGTTCTTGTATCCTTCTAAGAGATGGCCTCTCGAAAATGCTTGGGTTGGAACCTTTATTCCACAAAATTAAATCTAGAATGAACCGGGCTCGAAAGTGTATGAGAGTCCTTGTTTTGGTGGCACCGGCATCACCGAACGAGTCCACATGTGGGATTTGTTCCCAAGCTCGTTTCTCCTTGCTTCCATCGACCTTGCCGGTCTTCAAATACCCCATTAAGTACCACATCCGGGGATTGTGCGGGTAAAGTCTTCTCATTTGGGTCGGAGTGCGATGGGGTGCGATCCATCGAAACCAATTAACCCAATTTGGAGCAACTTCGCACCTTCGCATCCAATTATGCTCCGAAGGGTTCCAAACTCAAATATATGTCTCTAATCATCATTCCACAACTCTGGTCCAAAGATAGTGTGGGCAAAGTTGGCTCGAACTCTCGATCTTCGAAATCATGATTCTTGGATGCTTCTGTGATGTTTATGCTGGTACCGAGGTTGGACTCGATACCGTGGTGCAACATCCGTGCCACTCATTGGATCGCCAATTCTCCAAGGATGAATTTACCTTCATTGATCCAAGCTAGGGACGTCCTTGTATCCTTCTAAGAGATAGCCTCTCGAAAATGCTTGGGTTGGAACCTTTATTCCACAAAATTAAATCTAGAATGAACCAGGCTCGAAAGTGTATGGAGTCCCTGTTTTGGTGGCACCGGCATCACCGAACGAGTCCACATGTGGGATTTGTTCCCAAGCTCGTTTCTCCACCGCTTCCATCGACCTTGCCGGTCTTCAAATACCCCATTAAGTACCACATCCTGGGATTGTGCGGGTAAAGTCTTCTCATTTGGGTCGGAGTGCGATTGAGTGCGATCCATCGAAACCAATTAACCCAATTTGGAGCAACCTCGCACCATCACATCGAATTGTGCTCCGTAGGGTTCCAAACTCAAATATATGTCTCTAATCATCATTCCACAACTCCTGTCCAAAGATTGTGTGGGCAAAGTTGGTTCGAACTCTCGATCTTCGAAATCAGCTTGATTCTTGGATGCGTCCGTGATGTTTATCTTTG
>JAUJYP020001483.1:0-71967 GCA_030674075.2 Linum usitatissimum
AAATAGCTAAAAAGTCAAGGTTCATGAGAGTGACCCCCTCAAATACTTGGATTCTAAATTTAAAAATCAATTTTACTCGATATGTTTTTAGAGTGTTAAAGAAATATTATCTAACTTCATTTGGCAACTATTTGCAGGGCTTAACATGGTGAAATTTCAATTTTTAGCCATTCCTAACATACACGTCAAATATTAGCCCATTTAAAAAGTTTCAATTTTCACCCCAAAATTTGTCAATTTCCAAATCGAACACCTATAGAAATGAACTATTATAACATGAAAATTTTCAAATTTTCTAATCGGCTAATATTTGACATGCATGTTGGAAATGGCTAAAAAGTCAAGGTTCATCGGTGACTCGTCAAATACTTGGATTATAAATTTAAAAATCAATTTTACTCGATATTTTATTAGAGTGTTAAGAAATATTATCTAACTTCATTTGGCAATTATTTGAAGGACTTAACATGGTGCAATTTCAATTTTTAGCCATTCCCAACATACACGTCAAATATTAGCCCATTTAAAAAGTTTCAATTTTCACCTCAAAATTTGTCAATTTCCAAATCGAACACCTATAGAAATGAACCATTATAACATGAAAATTTTCAAATTTTCAAATCGGCTAATATTTGACATGCATGTTGGAAATAGCTAAAAAGTCAAGGTTCAGTAAGTGACCCCCTCAAATACTTGGATTATAAATTTAAAAATCGATTTTACTCGTTATGTTTTTAGAGTGTTAAGAAATATTATCTAACTTCATTTGGCAATTATTTGAAGGACTTAACATGGTGAAATTTCAATTTTTAGCCATTCCCAACATACACGTCAAATATTAGCCCATTTAAAAAGTTTCAATTTTCACCTCAAAATTTGTCAATTTCCAAATCGAACACCTATAGAAATGAACCATTATAACATGAAAATTTTCAAATTTTCAAATCGGCTAATATTTGACATGCATGTTGGAAATAGCTAAAAAGTCAAGGTTCACGAGTGACCCCCTCAAATACTTGGATTATAAATTTAAAAATCGATTTTACTCGTTATGTTTTTAGAGTGTTAAGAAATATTATCTAACTTCATTTGGCAACTATTTGAAGGACTTAACATGGTGAAATTTCAATTTTTAGCCATTCCCAACATACACGTCAAATATTAGCCCATTTAAAAAGTATCCATTTTCACCTCAAAATTTGTCAATTTCAAAATCGAACACCTATAGAATTGAACCATTATAACATGAAAATTTTCAAATTTTCTAATCGGCTAATATTTGACATGCATGTTGGAAATGGCTAAAAAGTCAAGGTTCATCGAGTGACCCCCTCAAATACTTGGATTATAAATTTAAAAATCAATTTTACTCGATATTTGTTTAGAGTGATCAGAAATATTATCTAACTTCATTTGGCAATTATTTGAAGGGCTTAACATGGTGAAACCTCAATTTTTAGCCATTCCCAACATACACGTCAAATATTAGCCCATTTAAGAAGTTTCATTTTTCACCATAAAATTTGTCGATTTCCTAATAAAACACCTATAGAAATGTACCATTATAACATGAAAATTTTCAAATTTTCAAATCGGCTAATATTTGACAAGCATGTTGGAAATAGCTAAAAAGTCAAGGTTCATCAGAGTGACCCCCTCAAATACTTGGATTATAAATTTAAAAATCAATTTTACTCGATATGTTTTTAGAGTGTTAAGAAATATTATCTAACTTCATTTGGCAACTATTTGCAGGGCTTAACATGGTGAAAATGAAGTTAGATAATATTTCTGAACACTCTAAAAAAATATCCAGTAAAATTGATTTTTAAATTTATAATCCAAGTATTTGAGGGGGTCACTCTGATGAACCTTGACTTTTTAGCCATCTCCAAAATGCATGTCAGATATTAGCCGATTAGAAAATTTGAAAATTTTCATGTTATAATGGTTAATTTCTATAGGTGTTCGATTTGGAAATTGACAAATGTTGAGGTGAAAATTGAAACTTTTTAAATGGGCTAATATTTGACGTGTATGTTGGGAATGGCTAAAAATTGAAATTTCACCATGTTAAGTCCTTCAAATATGTTGGAAATGGCTAAAAAGTCAAGGTTCATCAGAGTGACCCCCTCAAATACTTGGATTATAAATTTAAAAATCAATTTTACTCGATATTTTTTTAGAGTGATCAGAAATATTATATAACTTCATTTGGCAATTATTTGAAGGGCTTAACATGGTGAAACCTCAATTTTTAGCCATTCCCAACATACACGTCAAATATTAGCCAATTTAAAAAGTTTCAATTTTCACTGAAAATTTGTCAATTTCCAAATCGAACACCTATAGAAATGAACCATTATAACATGAAAATTTTCAAATTTTCAAATCGGCTAATATTTGACATGCATGTTGGAAATGGCTAAAAAGTCAATGTTCATCAGAGTGACCGCCACAAATACTTGGATTATAAATTTAAAAATCAATTTTACTCGATATTTTTTTAGTGTTAAGAAATATTATCTAACTTTATTTGGAAATAATTTGAAGGGCTTAACATGGTGAAACCTCAAATTTTTAGCCATTCCCAACATACACGTCAAATATTAGCCCATTTAAGAAGTTTCAATTTTCAGCCCAAAATTTGTCAATTTCCAAATCGAACACCTATAGAAATGAACCATTATAACATGAAAATTTTCAAATATTCAAATCGGCTAATATTTGACATGCATGTTGGAAATGGCTAAAAAGTCAACGTTCATCAGAGTGACCGCCACAAATACTTGGATTATAAATTTAAAAATCAATTTTACTCGATATGTTTTTAGAGTGTTAAGAAATATTATCTAACTTCATTTGGCAACTATTTGAAGGACTTAACAAGGTGAAATTTCAATTTTTAGCCATTCCCAACATACACGTCAAATGTTAGCCCATTTAAAAAGTTTCAATTTTCACCTCAAAATTTGTCAATTTCCAAATCGAACACCTATAGAAATGAACCATTATAACATGAAAATTTTCAAATTTTCAAATCCGCTAATATTTGACATGCGATGTTGGAAATGGCTAAAAAGTCAAGGTTCATCGGGAGTGACCCCCTCAAATACTTGGATTATAAATTTAAAAATCAATTTTACTCGATATTTTTTAGAGTGATGGAAATATTATATAACTTCATTTGGCAATTATTTGAAGGGCTTAACATGGTGAAACCTCAACTTTTAGCCATTCCCAACATACACGTCAAATATTAGCCAATTTAAAAAGTTTCAATTTTCACCTGAAAATTTGTCAATTTCCAAATCGAACACCTATAGAAATGAACCATTATAACATGAAAATTTTCAAATTTTCAAATCGGCTAATATTTGACATGCATGTTGGAAATGGCTAAAAAGTCAATGTTCATCAGAGTGACCGCCACAAATACTTGGATTATAAATTTAAAAATCAATTTTACTCGATATTTTTTTAGTGTTAAGAAATATTATCTAACTTTATTTGGAAATAATTTGAAGGGCTTAACATTGTGAAACCTCAAATTTTTAGCCATTCCCAACATACACGTCAAATATTAGCCCATTTAAGAAGTTTCAATTTTCAGCCCAAAATTTGTCAATTTCCAAATCGAACACCTATAGAAATGAACCATTATAACATGAAAATTTTCAAATATTCAAATCGGCTAATATTTGACATGCATGTTGGAAATGGCTAAAAGTCAATGTTCATCAGAGTGACCGCCACAAATACTTGGATTATAAATTTAAAAATCAATTTTACTCGATATGTTTTTAGAGTGTTAAGAAATATTATCTAACTTAATTTGGCAACTATTTGAAGGACTTAACAAGGTGAAATTTCAATTTTTAGCCATTCCCAACATACACGTCAAATGTTAGCCCATTTAAAAAGTTTCAATTTTCACCTCAAAATTTGTCAATTTCCAAATCGAACACCTATAGAAATGAACCATTATAACATGAAAATTTTCAAATTTTCAAATCGGCTAATATTTGACATGCATGTTGGAAATGGCTAAAAAGTCAAGGTTCATCGAGTGACCCCCTCAAATACTTGGATTATAAATTTAAAAATCAATTTTACTCGATATTTTTTTAGAGTGATCGAAATATTATATAACTTCATTTGGCAATTATTTGAAGGGCTTAACATGGTGAAACCTCAACTTTTAGCCATTCCCAACATACACGTCAAATATTAGCCAATTTAAAAAGTTTCAATTTTCACCGAAAATTTGTCAATTTCCAAATCGAACACCTATAGAAATGAACCATTATAACATGAAAATTTTCAAATTTTCAAATCGGCTAATATTTGACATGCATGTTGGAAATGGCTAAAAAGTCAATGTTCATCAGAGTGACCGCCACAAATACTTGGATTATAAATTTAAAAATCAATTTTACTCGATATTTTTTTAGTGTTAAGAAATATTATCTAACTTTATTTGGAAATAATTTGAAGGGCTTAACATTGTGAAACCTCAAATTTTTAGCCATTCCCAACATACACGTCAAATATTAGCCCATTTAAGAAGTTTCAATTTTCAAGCCCAAAATTTGTCAATTTCCAAATCGAACACCTATAGAAATGAACCATTATAACATGAAAATTTTCAAATATTCAAATCGGCTAATATTTGACATGCATGTTAGAAATGGCTAAAAAGTCAATGTTCATCAGAGTGACCGCCACAAATACTTGGATTATAAATTTAAAAATCAATTTTACTCGATATGTTTTTAGAGTGTTAAGAAATATTATCTAACTTCATTTGGAAACTATTTGAAGGACTTAACATGGTGAAATTTCAATTTTTAGCCATTCCCAACATACACGTCAAATATTAGCCCATTTAAAAAGTTTCAATTTTCACCTCAAAATTTGTCAATTTCCAAATCGAACACCTATAGAAATGAACCATTATAACATGAAAATTTTCAAATTTTCAAATCGGCTAATATTTGACATGCATGTTGGAAATGGCTAAAAAGTCAAGGTTCATCAGAGTGACCCCCTCAAATACTTGGATTATAAATTTAAAAATCAATTTTACTGGATATTGTTTTAGAGTGTTCAGAAATATTATCTAACTTCATTTGGCAATTATTTGAAGGGCTTAACATGGTGAAATTTCAATTTTTAGCCATTCCCAACATACACGTCAAATATTAGCCCATTTAAAAAGTTTCAATTTTCACGTCAAAATTTGTCAATTTCCAAATCGAACACCTATAGAAATGAACCATTATAACAAGAAAATTTTCAAATTTTCAAATCGGCTAATATACGACATGCATGTTGGAAATAGCTAAAAAGTCAAGGTTCATCGGAGTGACCCCCTCAAATACTTGGATTATAAATTTAAAAATCAATTTCTACTGGATATTTTTTTAGAGTGTTCGGAAATATTATCTAACTTCATTTGGCAATTATTTGAAGGGCTTAACATGGTGAAATTTCAATTTTTAGCCATTCCCAACATACACGTCAAATATTAGCCCATTTAAAAAGTTTCAATTTTCACGTCAAAATTTGTCAATTTCCAAATCGAACACCTATAGAAATGAACCATTATAAGAAGAAAATTTTCAAATTTTCAAATCGGCTAATATCGACATGCATGTTAGAAATAGATAAAAAGTCAATGTTCATCGAGTGACCCCCTCAAATACTTGGATTATAAATTTAAAAATCAATTTTATGGATATTGTTTTAGAGTGTTCGGAAATATTATCTAACTTCATTTGGCAATTATTTGAAGGGCTTAACATGGTGAAATTTCAATTTTTAGCCATTCCCAACATACACGTCAAATATTAGCCCATTTAAAAAGTTTCAATTTTCTCGTCAAAATTTGTCAATTTCCAAATCGAACACCTATAGAAATGAACCATTATAACAAGAAAATTTTCAAATTTTCAAATCGGCTAATATCGACATGCATGTTGGAAATAGCTAAAAAGTCAAGGTTCATCGAGTGACCCCCTCAAATACTTGGATTATAAATTTAAAAATCAATTTTCTGGATATTTTTTTAGAGTGTTGAGAAATATTATCTAACTTCATTTGGCAATTATTTGAAGGGCTTAACATGGTGAAATTTCAATTTTTAGCCATTCCCAACATACACGTCAAATATTAGCCCATTTAAAAAGTTTCAATTTTCACGTCAAAATTTGTCAATTTCCAAATCGAACACCTATAGAAATGAACCATTATAACAAGAAAATTTTCAAATTTTCAAATCGGCTAATATCGACATGCATGTTGGAAATAGCTAAAAAGTCAAGGTTCATCGAGTGACCCCCTCAAATACTTGGATTATAAATTTAAAAATCAATTTCTTGGATATTGTTTTAGAGTGTTCGGAAATATTATCTAACTTCATTTGGCAATTATTTGAAGGGCTTAACATGGTGAAATTTCAATTTTTAGCCATTCCCAACATACACGTCAAATATTAGCCCATTTAAAAAGTTTCAATTTTCACGTCAAAATTTGTCAATTTCCAAATCGAACACCTATAGAAATGAACCATTATAACAAGAAAATTTTCAAATTTTCAAATCGGCTAATATCGACATGCATGTTGGAAATAGCTAAAAAGTCAAGGTTCATCGAGTGACCCCCTCAAATACTTGGATTATAAATTTAAAAATCAATTTTACTGGATATTTTTTTAGAGTGTTCGAAATATTATCTAACTTCATTTGGCAATTATTTGAAGGGCTTAACATGGTGAAATTTCAATTTTTAGCCATTCCCAACATACACGTCAAATATTAGCCCATTTAAAAAGTTTCAATTTTCACGTCAAAATTTGTCAATTTCCAAATCGAACACCTATAGAAATGAACCATTATAACAAGAAAATTTTCAAATTTTCAAATCGGCTAATATCTGACATGCATGTTGGAAATAGCTAAAAAGTCAAGGTTCATCAGAGTGACCCCCTCAAATACTTGGATTATAAATTTAAAAATCAATTTTACTGGATATTGTTTTAGAGTGTTCAGAAATATTATCTAACTTCATTTGGCAATTATTTGAAGGGCTTAACATGGTGAAATTTCAATTTTTAGCCATTCCCAACATACACGTCAAATATTAGCCCATTTAAAAAGTTTCAATTTTCACGTCAAAATTTGTCAATTTCCAAATCGAACACCTATAGAAATGAACCATTATAACAAGAAAATTTTCAAATTTTCAAATCGGCTAATATTCGACATGCATGTTGGAAATAGCTAAAAAGTCAAGGTTCATCGAGTGACCCCCTCAAATACTTGGATTATAAATTTAAAAATCAATTTTACTCGGATATTGTTTTAGAGTGTTCGAAATATTATCTAACTTCATTTGGCAATTATTTGAAGGGCTTAACATGGTGAAATTTCAATTTTTAGCCATTCCCAACATACACGTCAAATATTAGCCCATTTAAAAAGTTTCAATTTTCACGTCAAAATTTGTCAATTTCCAAATCGAACACCTATAGAAATGAACCATTATAACAAGAAAATTTTCAAATTTTCAAATCGGCTAATATTTGACATGCATGTTGGAAATAGCTAAAAAGTCAAGGTTCATCAGAGTGACCCCCTCAAATACTTGGATTATAAATTTAAAAATCAATTTTACTGGATATTGTTTTAGAGTGTTCGAAATATTATCTAACTTCATTTGGCAATTATTTGAAGGGCTTAACATGGTGAAATTTCAATTTTTAGCCATTCCCAACATACACGTCAAATATTAGCCCATTTAAAAAGTTTCAATTTTCACGTCAAAATTTGTCAATTTCCAAATCGAACACCTATAGAAATGAACCATTATAACAAGAAAATTTTGAAATTTTCTAATCGGCTAATATTTGACATGCATGTTGGAAATGGCTAAAAAGTCAATGTTCATCAGAGTGACCCCCTCAAATACTTGGATTATAAATTTAAAAATCAATTTTACTCGATATTTTTTTAGAGTGATCAGAAATATTATCTAACTTCATTTGGCAATTATTTGAAGGGCTTAACATGGTGAAACCTCAATTTTTAGCCATTCCCAACATACACGTCAAATATTAGCCCATTTAAGAAGTTTCAATTTTCACTCGAAAATTTGTCAATTTCCAAATCGAACACCTATAGAAATGAACCATTATAACATGAAAATTTTCAAATTTTCAAATCGGCTAATATTCGACATGCATGTTGGAAATAGCTAAAAAGTCAATGTTCATTAGAGTGACCGCCACAAATACTTGGATTATAAATTTAAAAATCAATTTTACTCAATATTTTTTTAGTGTTAAGAAATATTATCTAACTTCATTTGGAAATAATTTGAAGGGCTTAACATGGTGAAACCTCAAATTTTTAGCCATTCCCAACATACACGTCAAATATTAGCCCATTTAAGAAGTTTCAATTTTCAGCCCAAAATTTGTCAATTTCCAAATCGAACACCTATAGAAATGAACCATTATAACATGAAAATTTTCAAATTTTCAAATCGGCTAATATTTGACATGCATGTTGGAAATGGCTAAAAAGTCAATGTTCATCAGAGTGACCGCCACAAATACTTGGATTATAAATTTAAAAATCAATTTTACTCGATATGTTTTTAGAGTGTTAAGAAATATTATCTAACTTCATTTGGCAACTATTTGAAGGACTTAACATGGTGAAATTTCAATTTTTAGCCATTCCCAACATACACGTCAAATATTAGCCAATTTAAAAAGTTTCAATTTTCACCTCAAAATTTGTCAATTTCCAAATCGAACACCTATAGAAATGAACCATTATAACATGAAAATTTTCAAATTTTCAAATCGGCTAATATTTGACATGCATGTTGGAAATGGCTAAAAAGTCAAGGTTCATCAGAGTGACCCCCTCAAATACTTGGATTATAAATTTAAAAATCAATTTTACTCGATATTTTTTTAGAGTGATCAGAAATATTATATAACTTCATTTGGCAATTATTTGAAGGGCTTAACATGGTGAAACCTCAACTTTTAGCCATTCCCAACATACACGTCAAATATTAGCCAATTTAAAAAGTTTCAATTTTCACCTGAAAATTTGTCAATTTCCAAATCGAACACCTATAGAAATGAACCATTATAACATGAAAATTTTCAAATTTTCAAATCGGCTAATATTTGACATGCATGTTGGAAATGGCTAAAAAGTCAATGTTCATCGAGTGACCGCCACAAATACTTGGATTATAAATTTAAAAATCAATTTTACTCGATATTTTTTTAGTGTTAAGAAATATTATCTAACTTTATTTGGAAATAATTTGAAGGGCTTAACATGGTGAAACCTCAAATTTTTAGCCATTCCCAACATACACGTCAAATATTAGCCCATTTAAGAAGTTTCAATTTTCAGCCCAAAATTTGTCAATTTCCAAATCGAACACCTATAGAAATGAACCATTATAACATGAAAATTTTCAAATATTCAAATCGGCTAATATTTGACATGCATGTTGGAAATGGCTAAAAAGTCAATGTTCATCAGAGTGACCGCCACAAATACTTGGATTATAAATTTAAAAATCAATTTTACTCGATATGTTTTTAGAGTGTTAAGAAATATTATCTAACTTCATTTGGCAACTATTTGAAGGACTTAACATGGTGAAATTTCAATTTTTAGCCATTCCCAACATACACGTCAAATATTAGCCCATTTAAAAAGTTTCAATTTTCACCTCAAAATTTGTCAATTTCCAAATCGAACACCTATAGAAATGAACCATTGTAACATGAAAATTTTCAAATTTTCAAATCGGCTAATATTTGACATGCATGTTGGAAATGGCTAAAAAGTCAAGGTTCATCGAGTGACCCCCTCAAATACTTGGATTATAAATTTAAAAATCAATTTCTTGGATATTGTTTTAGAGTGTTCGAAATATTATCTAACTTCATTTGGCAATTATTTGAAGGGCTTAACATGGTGAAATTTCAATTTTTAGCCATTCCCAACATGCACGTCAAATATTAGCCCATTTAAAAAGTTTCAATTTTCACGTCAAAATTTGTCAATTTCCAAATCGAACACCTATAGAAATGAACCATTATAACAAGAAAATTTTCAAATTTTCAAATCGGCTAATATCGACATGCATGTTGGAAATAGCTAAAAAGTCAAGGTTCATCGAGTGACCCCCCAAATACTTGGATTATAAATTTAAAAATCAATTTTACTGGATATTTTTTTAGAGTGTTCATAAATATTATCTAACTTCATTTGGCAATTATTTGAAGGGCTTAACATGGTGAAATTTCAATTTTTAGCCATTCCCAACATACACGTCAAATATTAGCCCATTTAAAAAGTTTCAATTTTCACGTCAAAATTTGTCAATTTCCAAATCGAACACCTATAGAAATGAACCATTATAACAAGAAAATTTTCAAATTTTCAAATCGGCTAATATCTCGATATGCATGTTGGAAATAGCTAAAAACTCAAGGTTCATCGAGTGACCCCCTCAAATACTTGGATTATAAATTTAAAAATCAATTTTACTAGATATTGTTTTAGAGTGTTCGAAATATTATCTAACTTCATTTGGCAATTATTTGCGGGGCTTAACATGGTGAAATTTCAATTTTTAGCCATTCCCAACATACACGTCAAATATTAGCCCATTTAAAAAGTTTCAATTTTCACGTCAAAATTTGTCAATTTCCAAATCGAACACCTATAGAAATGAACCATTATAACAAGAAAATTTTCAAATTTTCAAATCGGCTAATATCTGACATGCATGTTGGAAATAGCTAAAAAGTCAAGGTTCATCAGAGTGACCCCCTCAAATACTTGGATTATGAATTTAAAAATCAATTTTACTGGATATTGTTTTAGAGTGTTCAGAAATATTATCTAACTTCATTTGGCAATTATTTGAAGGGCTTAACATGGTGAAATTTCAATTTTTAGCCATTCCCAACATACACGTCAAATATTAGCCCATTTAAAAAGTTTCAATTTTCACGTCAAAATTTGTCAATTTCCAAATCGAACACCTATTGAAATGAACCATTATAACAAGAAAATTTTGAAATTTTCAAATCGGCTAATATCGACATGTCATGTTGGAAATGGCTAAAAAGTCAAGGTTCATCGAGTGACCCCCTCAAATACTTGGATTATAAATTTAAAAATCAATTTCTTGGATATTGTTTTAGAGTGTTCGAAAATATTATCTAACTTCATTTGGCAATTATTTGAAGGGCTTAACATGGTGAAATTTCAATTTTTAGCCATTCCCAACATACACATCAAATATTAGCCCATTTAAAAAGTTTCAATTTTCACGTCAAAATTTGTCAATTTCCAAATCGAACACCTATAGAAATGAACCATTATAACAAGAAAATTTTCAAATTTTCAAATCGGCTAATATTCGACATGCGTATGTTGGAAATAGCTAAAAAGTCAAGGTTCAATCGAGTGACCCCTCGGAAATACACTGGATTATAAATTTAAAAATCAATTTCTTGGATATTGTTTTAGAGTGTTCGGAAATATTATCTAACTTCATTTGGCAATTATTTGAAGGGCTTAACATAGTGAAATTTAAATTTTTAGCCATTCCCAACATACACGTCAAATATTAGCCCATTTAAAAAGTTTCAATTTTCACGTCAAAATTTGTCAATTTCCAAATCGAACACCTATAGAAATGAACCATTATAACAAGAAAATTTTCAAATTTTCAAATCGGCTAATATCGACATGCATGTTGGAAATAGCTAAAAACTCAAGGTTCATCGAGTGACCCCCCTCAAATACTTGGATTATAAATTTAAAAATCAATTTTACTAGATATTGTTTTAGAGTGTTCGAAATATTATCTAACTTCATTTGGCAATTATTTGCGGGGCTTAACATGGTGAAATTTCAATTTTTAGCCATTCCCAACATACACGTCAAATATTAGCCCATTTAAAAGTTTCAATTTTCACGTCAAAATTTGTCAATTTCCAAATAGAACACCTATAGAAATGAACCATTATAACAAGAAAATTTTCAAATTTTCAAATCGGCTAATATCGACATGCATGTTGGAAATAGCTAAAAAGTCAAGGTTCATCGAGTGACCCCCTCAAATACTTGGATTATGAATTTAAAAATCAATTTTCTTGGATATTGTTTTAGAGTGTTCGGAAATATTATCTAACTTCATTTGGCAATTATTTGAAGGGCTTAACATGGTGAAATTTCAATTTTTAGCCATTCCCAACATACACGTCAAATATTAGCCCATTTAAAAAGTTTCAATTTTCACGTCAAAATTTGTCAATTTCCAAATCGAACACCTATAGAAATGAACCATTATAAACGAAAATTTTCAAATTTTCAAATCGGCTAATATCGATATGCATGTTGGAAATAGCTAAAAACTCAAGGTTCATCGAGTGACCCCCTCAAATACTTGGATTATAAATTTAAAAATCAATTTTACTAGATATTGTTTTAGAGTGTTCGGAAATATTATCTAACTTCATTTGGCAATTATTTGCGAGGGCTTAACATGGTGAAATTTCAATTTTTAGCCATTCCCAACATACACGTCAAATATTAGCCCATTTAAAAAGTTTCAATTTTCACGTCAAAATTTGTCAATTTCCAAATCGAACACCTATAGAAATGAACCATTATAACAAGAAAATTTTCAAATTTTCAAATCGGCTAATATCGACATGCATGTTGGAAATAGCTAAAAAGTCAAGGTTCATCGAGTGACCCCCTCAAATACTTGGATTATGAATTTAAAAATCAATTTTTCGGATATTGTTTTAGAGTGTTCGGAAATATTATCTAACTTCATTTGGCAATTATTTGAAGGGCTTAACATGGTGAAATTTCAATTTTTAGCCATTCCCAACATAACGTCAAATATTAGCCCATTTAAAAGTTTCAATTTTCACGTCAAAATTTGTCAATTTCCAAATCGAACACCTATTGAAATGAACCATTATAACAAGAAAATTTTGAAATTTTCAAATCGGCTAATCGACATGCATGTTGGAAATGGCTAAAAAAGTCAAGGTTCATCGAGTGACCCCTCGAATACTTGGATTATAAATTTAAAAATCAATTTTACTTGGATATTGTTTTAGAGTGTTCGAAATATTATCTAACTTCATTTGGCAATTATTTGAAGGGCTTAACATGGTGAAATTTCAATTTTTAGCCATTCCCAACATACACATCAAATATTAGCCCATTTAAAAAGTTTCAATTTTCACGTCAAAATTTGTCAATTTCCAAATCGAACACCTATAGAAATGAACCATTATAACAAGAAAATTTTCAAATTTTCAAATCGGCTAATATCTGACATGCATGTTGGAAATAGCTAAAAAGTCAAGGTTCATCGAGTGACCCCCTCAAATACTGGATTATAAATTTAAAAATCAATTTCTTGGATATTGTTTTAGAGTGTTCAGAAATATTATCTAACTTCATTTGGCAATTATTTGAAGGGCTTAACATAGTGAAATTTAAATTTTTAGCCATTCCCAACATACACGTCAAATATTAGCCCATTTAAAAAGTTTCAATTTTCACGTCAAAATTTGTCAATTTCCAAATCGAACACCTATAGAAATGAACCATTATAACAAGAAAATTTTCAAATTTTCAAATCGGCTAATATCGACATGCATGTTGGAAATAGCTAAAAACTCGAGGTTAAATCGAGTGACCACCGAATACTTGGATTATAAATTTAAAAATCAATTTTACTAGATATTGTTTTAGAGTGTTCGAAATATTATCTAACTTCATTTGGCAATTATTTGCGGGGCTTAACATGGTGAAATTTCAATTTTTAGCCATTCCCAACATACACGTCAAATATTAGCCCATTTAAAAAGTTTCAATTTTCACGTCAAAATTTGTCCAGAATTTCCCAAATAGAACACCTATAGAAATGAACCATTATAACGAAAATTTTTCAAATTTTCAAATCGGCTAATATCGACATGCATGTTGGAAATAGCTAAAAAGTCAAGGTTCATCGAGTGACCCCCTCAAATACTTGGATTATGAATTTAAAAATCAATTTTTTGGATATTGTTTTAGAGTGTTCGAAATATTATCTAACTTCATTTGGCAATTATTTGAAGGGCTTAACATGGTGAAATTTCAATTTTTAGCCATTCCCAACATACACGTCAAATATTAGCCCATTTAAAAAGTTTCAATTTTCACGTCAAAATTTGTCAATTTCCAAATCGAACACTATTGAAATGAACCATTATAACAAGAAAATTTTGAAATTTTCAAATCGGCTAATATTCGACATGCATGTTGGAAATGGCTAAAAAGTCAAGGTTCATCGGAGTGACCCCCTCAAATACTTGGATTATAAATTTAAAAATCAATTTCTTGGATATTGTTTTAGAGTGTTCAGAAATATTATCTAACTTCATTTGGCAATTATTTGAAGGGCTTAACATGGTGAAATTTCAATTTTTAGCCATTCCCAACATACACGTCAAATATTAGCCCATTTAAAAGTTTCAAATTTTCACGTCAAAATTTGTCAATTTCCAAATCGAACACCTATAGAAATGAACCATTATAACAAGAAAATTTTCAAATTTTCAAATCGGCTAATATCGACATGCATGTTGGAAATAGCTAAAAAGTCAAGGTTCATCGAGTGACCCCCTCAAATACCTGGATTATAAATTTAAAAATCAATTTTACTCGATATTTTTTTAGAGTGTTCGAAATATTATCTAACTTCATTTGGCAATTATTTGAAGGGCTTAACATGGTGAAATTTCAATTTTTAGCCATTCCCAACATACACGTCAAATATTAGCCCATTTAAAAAGTTTCAATTTTCACGTCAAAATTTGTCAATTTCCAAATCGAACACCTATTGAAATGAACCATTATAACATGAAAATTTTGAAATTTTCTAATCGGCTAATATTTGACATGCATGTTGGAAATGGCTAAAAAGTCAAGGTTCATCAGAGTGACCCCCTCAAATACTTGGATTATAAATTTAAAAATCAATTTTACTCGATATGTTTTTAGAGTGTTAAGAAATATTATCTAACTTCATTTGGCAACTATTTGAAGGACTTAACATGGTGAAATTTAAATTTTTAGCCATTCCCAACATACACGTCAAATATTAGCCCATTTAAAAAGTTTCAATTTTCACCTCAAAATTTGTCAATTTCCAAATCGAACACCTATAGAAATGAACCATTATAACATGAAAATTTTCAAATTTTCAAATCGGCTAATATTTGACATGCATTTTGGAAATAGCTAAAAAGTCAAGGTTCATCGATTGACCCCCCGAATAATTTGATTATAAATTTAAAAATTAATTTCTTGGATATTTTTAGAGTGTTATGAAATATTATCTAACTTCATTTGGCAATTATTTGAAGGGCTTAACATGGTGAAATTTTAATTTTTAGCCATTCCCAACATACACGTCAAATATTAGCCCATTTAAAAAGTTTCAATTTTCACCACAAATTTGTCGATTTCCAAATTTAACACTATAGAAATGAACCATTATAACATGAAAATTTTCAAATTTTCAAATCGGCTAATATTTGACATGCGTATTTGGAAATAGCTAAAAAGTCAAGGTTCATCGAGTGACCCCCTCAAATACTTGGATTATAAATTTAAAAATCAATTTTACTCGATATGTTTTTAGAGTGTTAAGAAATATTATCTAACTTCATTTGGCAACTATTTGAAGCACTTAACATGGTGAAATTTCAATTTTTAGCCATTCCCAACATACACGTCAAATATTAGCCCATTTAAGAAGTTTCAATTTTCACCTCAAAATTTGTCAATTTCCAAATCGAACACACATAGAAATGAACCATTATAACATGAAAATTTTCAAATTTTCAAATCGGCTAATATTTGACATGCATGTTGGAAATGGCTAAAAAGTCAAGGTTCATCAGAGTGACCCCCTCAAATACTTGGATTATAAATTTAAAAATCAATTTTACTAGATATTTTTTTAGAGTGTTGAGAAATATTATCTAACTTCATTTGGCAATTATTTGAAGGGCTTAACATGGTGAAATTTCAATTTTTAGCCATTCCCTACATACACGTCAAATATTAGCCCATTTAAAAAGTTTCAATTTTCATGTCAAAATTTGTCAATTTCCAAATCGAACACCTATAGAAATGAACCATTATAACAAGAAAATTTTCAAATTTTCAAATCGGCTAATATTTGACATGCATGTTGGAAATAGCTAAAAAGTCAAGGTTCATCGAGTGACCCCCCTCAAATACATGGATTATAAATTTAAAAATCAATTTTACTCGATATGTTTTTAGAGTGTTAAGAAATATTATCTAACTTCATTTGGCAACTATTTGAAGGACTTAACATGGTGAAATTTCAATTTTTAGACATTCCCAACATACACGTCAAATATTAGCCCATTTAAAAAGTTTCAATTTTCACCACAAAATTTGTCGATTTCCTAATCGAACACCTATAGAAATGAACCATTATAACATGAAAATTTTCAAATTTTCAAATCGGCTAATATTTGACATGCATGTTGGAAATAGCTAAAAAGTCAAAGTTCATCAGAGTGACCCCCTCAAATACTTGGATTATAAATTTAAAAATCAATTTTACTCGATATTTTTTAGAGTGATCAGAAATATTATCTAACTTCATTTGGCAATTATTTGAAGGGCTTAACATGGTGAAACCTCAATTTTTAGCCATTCCCAACATACACGTCAAATATTAGCCCATTTAAGAAGTTTCAATTTTCACATCAAAATTTGTCAATTTCCAAATCGAACACCTATAGAAATGAACCATTATAACATGAAAATTTTCAAATTTTCAAATCGGCTAATATTTGACATGCATGTTGGAAATGGCTAAAAAGTCAATGTTCATCAGAGTGTCGCCACAAATACTGGGATTATAAATTTAAAAATCAATTTTACTCGATATTTTTTTAGAGCTTTCAGAAATATTATCTAACTTCATTTGGCAATTATTTGAAGGGCTTAACATAATGAAATTTCAATTTTTAGCCATTCCTAACATACACGTCAAATATTAGCCCATTTAAAAAGTTTCAATTTTCACCTCAAAATTTGTCAATTTCCAAATCGAACACCTATAGAGATGAACCATTATAACATGCAAATTTTCAAATTTTCAAATCGGCTAATATTTGACATGCATGTTGGAAATGGCTAAAAAGTCAACTTTCATCAGAGTGACCCTCAAATAGTTGGATTATAAATTTAAAATTTAATTTTACTCGATATTTTTTAGAGTGATCGGAAATATTATCTAACTTCATTTGGCAATTATTTGAAGGGCTTAACATGGTGAAAACTCAATTTATAGCCATTCCCAACATACACGTCAAATATTAGCCCATTTAAGAAGTTTCAATTTTCACGTCAAAATTTGTCAATTTCCAAATCGAACACCTATAGAAATGAACCATTATAACAAGGAAAATTTTCAAATTTTCAAATCGGCTAATATTTGACATGCATGTTGGAAATAGCTAAAAAGTCAAGGTTCATCGGAGTGACCCCCTCAAATACTTGGATTATAAATTTAAAAATCAATTTCTCGATATTTTTTTAGAGTGTTAAGAAATATTATCTAACTTCATTTGGCAACTATTTGAAGGACTTAACATGGTGAAATTTCAATTTTTAGCCATTCCCAACATACACGTCAAATATTAGCCCATTTAAAAAGTTTCAATTTTCACGTCAAAATTTGTCAATTTCCAAATCGAACACCTATAGAAATGAACCATTATAACATGAAAATTTTCAAATTTTCAAATCGGCTAATATCTGACATGCATGTTGGAAATGGCTAAAGTCAAGGTTCATCGGAGTGACCCCCTCAAATACTTGGATTATAAATTTAAAAATCAATTTCTTGGATATTGTTTTAGAGTGTTCAGAAATATTATCTAACTTCATTTGGCAATTATTTGAAGGGCTTAACATGGTGAAATTTCAATTTTTAGCCATTCCCAACCTACACGTCAAATATTAGCCCATTTAAAAAGTTTCAATTTTCACGTCAAAATTTGTCAATTTCCAAATCGAACACCTATAGAAATGAACCATTATAACAAGAAAATTTTCAAAATTTTCAAATCGGCTAATATCGACATGCATGTTGGAAATAGCTAAAAAGTCAAGGTTCATCAGAGTGACCCCCTCAAATACTTGGATTATTAATTTAAAAATCAATTTTACTGGATATTTTTTTGGAGTGTTCAGAAATATTATCTAACTTCATTAGGCAATTATTTGAAGGGCTTAACATGGTGAAGTTTCAATTTTTAGCCATTCCCAACATACACGTGAAATATTAGCCCAGTTAAAAGTTTCAATTTTCACCTCAAAATTTGTCAATTTCCAAATCGAACACTATAGAGATGAACCATTATAACATGCAAATTTTAAATTTTCAAATCGGCTAATATTTGACATGCATGTTGGAAACGGCTAAAAAGACAAGGTTAATCGAGTGACTCACTGAAATACTTGGATTATAAATTTAAAAATCTATTTTACTCGATATTTTTTTTTAGAGTGTTCGGAAATATTATCTAACTTCATTTGGCAATTATTTGAAGGGCTTAACATAATGAAATTTCGATTTTTAGCCATTCCTAACATGCACGTCAAATATTAGCCCATTTAAAAAGTTTCAATTTTCACCTCAAAATTTGTCAATTTCCAAATCGAAGACTATAGAGATGAACCATTATAACATGCAAATTTTCAAATTTTCAAATCGGCTAATATTTGACATGCATGTTGAAAATGGCTAAAAAGTCAAGGTTCATCAGTGACCCCTGCACAAATACTTTGATTATAAATTTAAAAATCAATTTTACTCGATATTTTTTAGAGTGTTCGAAAATATTATATAACTTCATTTTGGCAATTATTTGAAGGGCTTAACATAGTGAAACCTCAATTTTTAGCCATTCCCAACATACACGTCAAATATTAGCCCATTTATAAAGTTTCAATTTTCACCTCAAAATTTGTCAATTTCCAAATCGAACACCTATAGAAATGAACCATTATAACATGAAAATTTTCATATTTTCAAATCGGCTAATATTTGACATGCATGTTGGAAATGGCTAAAAAGTCAAGGTTCATCAGACTCACCCCCTCAAATACTTGGATTATAAATTTAAAAATAAATTTTACTCGATATGTTTTTAGAGTGTTCGAAATATTATCTAACTTCATTTGGCAATTATTTGAAGGGCTTAACATGGTGAAACCTCAATTTTTTAGCCATTCCCAACATTCACGTCAAATATTAGCCCATTTAAAAAGTTTCAATTTTCACCTCAAAATATGTCAATTTCCAAATCGAACACATAGAAATGAACCATTATAATATGAAACTTTTCTAATTTTCAAATCGGCTAATATTTGACATGTATGTTGGAAATGGCTAAAAAGTCAATGTTCATCAGAGTGACCCCCTCAAATACTTGGATTATAAATTTAAAAATCAATTTCTTGGATATTTTTTTAGAGTGTTCAGAAATATTATCTAACTTCATTTGGCAATTATTTGAAGGGCTTAACATGGTGAAATTTCAATTTTTAGCCATTCCCAACATACAAGTCAAATATTAGCCCATTTAAAAAGTTTCAATTTTCACCTCAAAATTTGTCAATTTCTAATCGAACACCTATAGAGATGAACCATTATAACATGCAAATTTTCAAATTTTCAAATCGGCTAATATTTGACATGCATGTTGGAAATGGCTAAAAAGACAAGGTTCATCAGAGTGACCCACTCAAATACTTAGATTATAAATTTAAAAATCAATTTTACTCGATATTTTTTTAGAGTGTTCAGAAATATTATCTAACTTCATTTGGCAATTATTTGAAGGGCTTAACATAGTGAAATTTCAATTTTTAGCCATTCCTAACATACACGTCAAATATTAGCCCATTTAAAAAGTTTCAATTTTCACCTCAAAATTTGTCAATTTCCAAATCGAACACCTATAGAGATGAACCATTATAACATGCAAATTTTCAAATTTTCAAATGCGGCTAATATTTGACATGCATTTGGAAATGGCTAAAAAGTCAAGGTTCGTCGAGTGACCTTCTCAAATAATTGGATTATAAATTTAAAAATCAATTTTACTCGATATTTTTTTAGAGTGTTCAGAAATATTATATAACTTCATTTGGCAATTATTTGAAGGGCTTAACATGGTGAAACCTCAATTTTTAGCCATTCCCAACACACACGTCAAATATTAGCCCATTTAAAATGTTTCAATTTTCACCTTAAAATTTGTCGATTTCCAAATCGAACACATAGAAATGAACCATTATAACATGAAAATTTTCATATTTTCAAATCGGCTAATATTTGACATGCATGTTGGAAATGGCTAAAAATTCAAGGTTCATCGGATAGTGACCCCTCAAATACTTGGATTATAAATTTAAAAATCAATTTTACTCGATATTTTTTTAGAGTGTTAAGAAATATTATCTAACTTCATTTGGCAATTATTTGAAGGGCTTAACATGGTGAAACTTCAATTTTTAGCCATTCCCAACATTCACGTCAAATATTAGCCCATTTAAGAAGTTTCAATTTTCACCTCAAAATATGTCAATTTCCAAATCGAACACCTAAAGAAATGAACCATTATAATATGAAACTTTTCAAATTTTCAAATCGGCTAATATTTGACATGCGTATTTGGAAATGGCTAAAAAGTCAAGGTTCATCGAGTGACCCCCTCAAATACTTGGATTATAAATTTAAAAATCAATTTCTCTGGATATTTTTTTAGAGTGTTCGGAAATATTATCTAACTTCATTTGGCAATTATTTGAAGGGCTTAACATGGTGAAACCTCAATTTTTTAGCCATTCCCAACATTCACGTCAAATATTAGCCCATTTAAGAAGTTTCAATTTTCACCTCAAAATATGTCAATTTCCAAATCGAACACCTAAAGAAATGAACCATTATAATATGAAACTTTTCAAATTTTCAAATCGGCTAATATTTGACATGCATGTTGGAAATAGCTAAAAAGTCAAGGTTCATCGAGTTACCCCTCAAATACTTGGATTATAAATTTAAAAATCAATTTCTACTGGATATTTTTTAGAGTGTTCGAAATATTATCTAACTTCATTTGGCAATTATTTGAAGGGCTTAACATAATGAAATTTCAATTTTTAGCCATTCCCAACATACACGTCAAATATTAGCCCATTTAAAAAGTTTCAATTTTCACCTCAAAATTTGTCAATTTCCAAATCGAACACCTATAGAGATGAACCATTATAACATGAAAATTTTCAAATTTTCAAATCGGCTAATATTCGACATGCATTTGGAAATGGCTAAAAGTCAAGGTTCATCGAGTGACCCACTCAAATACTTGGATTATAAATTTAAAAATCAATTTTACTCGATATGTTTTTAGAGTGTTAAGAAATATTATCTAACTTCATTTGGCAACTATTTGAAGGACTTAACATGGTGAAATTTCAATTTTTAGCCATTCCCAACATACACGTCAAATATTAGCCCATTTAAAAAGTTTCAACTTTCACGTCAAAATTTGTCAATTTCCAAATCGAACACCTATAGAAATAAACCATTATAACATGAAAATTTTCAAATTTTCAAATCGGCTAATATTTGACATGCATGTTGGAAATGGCTAAAAATTCAAGGTTCATCAGAGTGACCCCCTCAAATACTTGGATTATAAATTTAAAAATCAATTTTACTCGATATTTTATTAGAGTGTTAAGAAATATTATCTAACTTCATTTGGCAACTATTTGAAGGGCTTAACATGGTGAAATTTTAATTTTTACCCATTCCCAACATACACGTCAAATATTAGCCCATTTAAAAAGTTTCAATTTTCACCTCAAAATTTGTCAATTTCCAAATCGAACACCTATAGAAATGAACCATTATAACATGAAAATTTTCAAATTTTCTAATCGGCTAATATTTGACATGCATGTTGGAAATGGCTAAAAAGTCAAGTTTCATCGAGTGACCCCTCAAATAGTTGGATTATAAATTTAAAAATCAATTTTACTCGATATTTTTTTAGAGTGTTCGGAAATATTATCTAACTTCATTTGGCAATTATTTGAAGGGCTTAACATGGTGAAACCTCAATTTTTTAGCCATTCCCAACATTCACGTCAAATATTAGCCCATTTAAAGTTTCAATTTTCACCTCAAAATATGTCAATTTCCAAATCGAACACCTAAAGAAATGAACCATTATAATATGAAACTTTTCTAATTTTCAAATCGGCTAATATTTGACATGCATGTTGGAAATAGCTAAAAAGTCAGGTTCATCGAGTGACCCCTCAAATACTTGGATTATAAATTTAAAAATCAATTTTACTCGATATGTTTTTAGAGTGTTAAGAAATATTATCTAACTTCATTTGGCAACTATTTGAAGGACTTAACATGGTGAAATTTCAATTTTTAGCCATTCCCAACATACACGTCAAATATTAGCCCATTTAAAAAGTTTCAATTTTCACCTCAAAATTTGTCAATTTCCAAATCGAACACCTATAGAAATGAACCATTATAACATGAAAATTTTCAAATTTTCAAATCGGCTAATATTTGACATGCATGTTGGAAATGGCTAAAAATTCAAGGTTCATCGAGTGACCCCCTCAAATACTTGGATTATAAATTTAAAAATCAATTTTACTCGATATTTTTTTAGAGTGTTCGAAATATTATCTAACTTCATTTGGCAATTATTTGAAGGGCTTAACATGGTGAAACCTCAATTTTTTAGCCATTCCCAACATTCACGTCAAATATTAGCCCATTTAAGAAGTTTCAATTTTCACCTCAAAATATGTCAATTTCCAAATCGAACACACAAGAAATGAACCATTATAATATGAAACTTTTCTAATTTTCAAATCGGCTAATATTTGACATGCATGTTGGAAATGGCTAAAAAGTCAAGGTTACATCGAGTGACCCCCTCAAATACTTGGATTATAAATTTAAAAAATCAATTTCTTGGATATTTTTTAGAGTGTTCCGAAATATTATCTAACTTCATTTGGCAATTATTTGAAGGGCTTAACATGGTGAAACCTCAATTTTTTAGCCATTCCCAACATTCACGTCAAATATTAGCCCATTTAAGAAGTTTCAATTTTCACCTCAAAATATGTCAATTTCCAAATCGAACACCTATAGAAATGAACCATTATAATATGAAACTTTTCTAATTTTCAAATCGGCTAATATTTGACATGCATGTTGGAAATGGCTAAAAAGTCAAGGTTCATCAGAGTTACCCCCTCAAATACTTGGATTATAAATTTAAAAATCAATTTTACTCGATATTTTTTTAGAGTGTTCAGAAATATTATCTAACTTCATTTGGCAATTATTTGAAGGGCTTAACATAATGAAATTTCAATTTTTAGCCATTCCCAACATACACGTCAAATATTAGCCCATTTAAAAGTTTCAATTTTCACCTCAAAATTTGTCAATTTCCAAATCGAACACCTATAGAGATGAACCATTATAACATGAAAATTTTCAAATTTTCAAATCGGCTAATATCGACATGCATGTTGGAAATGGCTAAAAAGTCAAGGTTCATCGAGTGACCCACTCAAATACTTGGATTATAAATTTAAAAATCAATTTTAATCGATATGTTTTTAGAGTGTTAAGAAATATTATCTAACTTCATTTGGCAATTATTTGAAGGGCTTAACATGGTGAAATTTCAATTTTTAGCCATTCCCAACATACACGTCAAATATTAGCCCATTTAAAAAGTTTCAACTTTCACGTCAAAATTTGTCGATTTCCAAATCGAACACCTATAGAAATGAACCATTATAACATGAAAATTTTCAAATTTTCAAATCGGCTAATATTTGACATGCATGTTGGAAATGGCTAAAAATTCAAGGTTCATCAGAGTGGCCCCCTCAAATACTTGGATTATAAATTTAAAAATCAATTTTACTCGATAATTTATTAGAGTGTTAAGAAATATTATCTAACTTCATTTGGCAACTATTTGAAGGACTTAACATGGTGAAATTTTAATTTTTAGCCATTCCTAACATACACGTCAAATATTAGCCCATTTAAAAAGTTTCAATTTTCACCTCAAAATTTGTCAATTTCCAAATCGAACACCTATAGAAATGAACCATTATAACATGAAAATTTTCAAATTTTCTAATCGGCTAATATTTGACATGCATGTTGGAAATGGCTAAAAAGTCAAGTTTCATCAGAGTGACACTCAAATAGTTGGATTATAAATATAAAATTTAATTTTACTCGATATTTTGTTAGAGTGTTCGAAATATTATCTAACTTCATTTGGAAATTATTTGAAGGGCTTAACATGGTGAAATTTCAATTGTTAGCCATTCAACATACACGTCAAATATTAGCCCATTTAAGAAGTTTCAATTTTCACCACAAAATTTGTCGATTTCCTAATCGAACACATAAAAATGAACCATTATAACATGAAAATTTTCAAATTTTCAAATCGGCTAATATTTGACATGCATGTTGGAAATAGCTAAAAAGTCAAGGTTCATCGAGTGACCCCCTCAAATACTTGGATTATAAATTTAAAAATCAATTTTACTCGATATGTTTTTAGAGTGTTAAGAAATATTATCTAACTTCATTTGGCAAATATTTGAAGGACTTAACATGGTGAAATTTCAATTTTTAGCCATTCCCAACATACACGTCAAATATTAGCCCATTTAAAAGTTTCAATTTTCACCTCAAAATTTGTCAATTTCCAAATCGAACACCTATAGAAATGAACCATTATAACATGAAAATTTTCAAATTTTCAAATCGGCTAATATTTGACATGCATGTTGGAAATGGCTAAAAATTCAAGGTTCATCGAGTGACCCCTCAAATACTTGGATTATAAATTTAAAAATCAATTTTACTCGATATTTTTTTAGAGTGTTCGAAATATTATCTAACTTCATTTGGCAATTATTTGAAGGGCTTAACATGGTGAAACCTCAATTTTTTAGCCATTCCCAACATTCACGTCAAATATTAGCCCATTTAAGAAGTTTCAATTTTCACCTCAAAATATGTCAATTTCCAAATCGAACACCTAAAGAAATGAACCATTATAATATGAAACTTTTCTAATTTTCAAATCGGCTAATATTTGACATGCATGTTGGAAATGGCTAAAAAGTCAAGGTTCATCAGAGTGACCCCCTCAAATACTTGGATTATAAATTTAAAAATCAATTTACTGGATATTTTTTTAGAGTGTTCGGAAATATTATCTAACTTCATTTGGCAATTATTTGAAGGGCTTAACATGGTGAAACCTCAATTTTTTAGCCATTCCCAACATTCACGTCAAATATTAGCCCATTTAAGAAGTTTCAATTTTCACCTCAAAATATGTCAATTTCCAAATCGAACACCTAAAGAAATGAACCATTATAATATGAAACTTTTCTAATTTTCAAATCGGCTAATATTTGACATGCATGTTGGAAATGGCTAAAAAGTCAAGGTTCATCAGAGTTACCCCCTCAAATACTTGGATTATAAATTTAAAAATCAATTTTACTCGATATTTTTTTAGAGTGTTCAGAAATATTATCTAACTTCATTTGGCAATTATTTGAAGGGCTTAACATAATGAAATTTCAATTTTTAGCCATTCCCAACATACACGTCAAATATTAGCCCATTTAAAAAGTTTCAATTTTCACCTCAAAATTTGTCAATTTCCAAATCGAACACCTATAGAGATGAACCATTATAACATGAAAATTTTCAAATTTTCAAATCGGCTAATATCGACATGCATGTTGGAAATGGCTAAAAAGTCAAGGTTCATCAGAGTGACCCACTCAAATACTTGGATTATAAATTTAAAAATCAATTTTACTCGATATGTTTTTAGAGTGTTAAGAAATATTATCTAACTTCATTTGGCAACTATTTGAAGGACTTAACATGGTGAAATTTCAATTTTTAGCCATTCCCAACATACACGTCATATATTAGCCCATTTAAAAAGTTTCAACTTTCACGTCAAAATTTGTCAATTTCCAAATCGAACACCTATAGAAATGAACCATTATAACATGAAAATTTTCAAATTTTCAAATCGGCTAATATTTGACATGCATGTTGGAAATGGCTAAAAATTCAAGGTTCATCGAGTGGCCCCCCTCAAATACTTGGATTATAAATTTAAAAATCAATTTTACTCGATAATTTATTAGAGTGTTAAGAAATATTATCTAACTTCATTTGGCAACTATTTGAAGGACTTAACATGGTGAAATTTTAATTTTTAGCCATTCCTAACATACACGTCAAATATTAGCCCATTTAAAAAGTTTCAATTTTCACCTCAAAATTTGTCAATTTCCAAATCAAACACCTATAGAAATGAACCATTATAACATGAAAATTTTCAAATTTTCTAATCGGCTAATATTTGACATGCATGTTGGAAATGGCTAAAAAGTCAAGTTTCATCAGAGTGACCCTCAAATAGTTGGATTATAAATATAAAATTTAATTTTACTCGATATTTTGTTAGAGTGTTCAGAAATATTATCTAACTTCATTTGGAAATTATTTGAAGGGCTTAACATGGTGAAATTTCAATTGTTAGCCATTCCTAACATACACGTCAAATATTAGCCCATTTAAGAAGTTTCAATTTTCACCACAAAATTTGTCGATTTCCTAATCGAACACCTATAGAAATGAACCACTATAACATGAAAATTTTCAAATTTTCAAATCGGCTAATATTTGACATGCATGTTGGAAATAGCTAAAAAGTCAAGGTTCATCAGAGTGACCCCCTCAAATACTTGGATTATAAATTTAAAAATCAATTTTACTCGATATGTTTTTAGAGTGTTAAGAAATATTATCTAACTTCATTTGGCAAATATTTGAAGGACTTAACATGGTGAAATTTCAATTTTTAGCCATTCCCAACATATACGTCAAATATTAGCCCATTTAAAAAGTATCCATTTTCACCTCGAAATTTGTCAATTTCCAAATCGAACACCTATAGAAATGAAACATTATAACATGAAAATTTTCAAATTTTCAAATCGGCTAATATGTGACATGCATGTTGGAAATAGCTAAAAAGTCAAGGTTCATCAGAGTGACCCCCTCAAATACTTGGATTATAAATTTAAAAATCAATTTTACTCGATATGTTTTTAGAGTGTTCAAAAATATTATCTAACTTCATTTGGAAACTATTTGAAGGACTTAACATGGTGAAATTTCAATTTTTAGCCATTCCCAACATACACGTCAAATATTAGCCCTTTTAAAAAGTTTCAATTTTCACCTCAAAATTTGTCAATTTCCAAATCGAACACCTATAGAAATGAACCATTATAACAAGAAAATTTTCAAATTTTCAAATCGGCTAATATTTGACATGCATGTTGGAAATGGCTAAAAAGTCAAGGTTCATCGAGTGACCCCCTCAAATACTTGGATTATAAATTTAAAAATCAATTTTACTCGATATTTTTTTAGAGTGATCGGAAATATTATCTAACTTCATTTGGAAATTATTTGAAGGGCTTAATATGGTGAAACCTTAATTTTTTAGCCATTCCCAACATACACGTCAAATATTAGCCCATTTAAGAAGTTTCAATTTTCACCACAAAATTTGTCGATTTCCTAATCAAACACCTATAGAAATGAACCATTATAACATGAAAATTTTCAAATTTTCAAATCGGCTAATATTCGACATGCATTTTGGAAATGGCTAAAAAGTCAAGGTTCATCGAGTGACCCCCTCAAATACTTGGATTATAAATTTAAAAATCAATTTTACTGGATATTTTTTTAGAGTGTTCGAAATATTATCTAACTTCATTTGGCAATTATTTGAAGGGCTTAACATGGTGAAATTTCAATTTTTAGCCATTCCCAACATAAACGTCAAATATTAGCCCATTTAAAAAGTTTCAATTTTCACCTCAAAATTTGTCAATTTCCAAATCGAACACCTATAGAAATGAACCATTATAACATGAAAATTTTCAAATTTTCAAATCGGCTAATATTTGACATGCATGTTGGAAATAGCTAAAAAGTCAACGTTCATCGAGTGACCCCCTCAAATACTTGGATTATAAATTTAAAAATCAATTTTACTCGATATGTTTTTAGAGTGTTAAGAAATATTATCTCACTTCATTTGGCAAATATTTGAAGGACTTAACATGGTGAAATTTCAATTTTTAGCCATTCCCAACATACACGTCAAATATTAGCCCATTTAAAAAGTTTCAATTTTCACCACAAAATTTGTCAATTTCCAAATCGAACACCTATAGAAATGAACCATTATAACATGAAAATTTTCAAATTTTCAAATCGGCTAATATTTGACATGCATGTTGGAAATAGCTAAAAAGTCAAGGTTCATTAGAGTGACCCCCTCAAATACTTGGATTATAAATTTAAAAATCGATTTTACTCGTTATGTTTTTAGAGTGTTAAGAAATATTATCTAACTTCATTTGGCAACTATTTGAAGGACTTAACATGGTGAAATTTCAATTTTTAGCCATTCCCAACACACAAGTCAAATATTAGCCCATTTAAAAAGTATCCATTTTCACCTCAAAATTTGTCAATTTCCAAATCGAACACCTATAGAAATGAACCATTATAACATGAAAATTTTCAAATTTTCTAATCGGCTAATATTTGACATGCATGTTGGAAATGGCTAAAAAGTCAAGGTTCATCAGAGTGACCCCCTCAAATACTTGGATTATAAATTTAAAAATCAATTTTACTCGATATTTGTTTAGAGTGATCAGAAATATTATCTAACTTCATTTGGAAATTATTTGAAGGGCTTAATATGGTGAAACCTTAATTTTTAGCCATTCCCAACATACACGTCAAATATTAGCCCATTTAAGAAGTTTCATTTTTCACCACAAAATTTGTCGATTTCCTAATAAAACACCTATAGAAATGTACCATTATAACATGAAAATTTTCAAATTTTCAAATCGGCTAATATCTGACATGCATGTTGGAAATGGCTAAAAAGTCAAGGTTCATCAGAGTGACCCCCCTCAAATACTTGGATTATAAATTTAAAAATCAATTTTACTGGATATTTTTTTAGAGTGTTCAGAAATATTATCTAACTTCATTTGGCAATTATTTGAAGGGCTTAACATGGTGAAATTTCAATTTTTAGCCATTCCCAACATAAACGTCAAATATTAGCCCATTTAAAAAGTTTCAATTTTCACCTCAAAATTTGTCAATTTCCAAATCGAACACCTATAGAAATGAACCATTATAACATGAAAATTTTCAAATTTTCAAATCGGCTAATATTTGACATGCATGTTGGAAATAGCTAAAAAGTCAACGTTCATCAGAGTGACCCCCTCAAATACTTGGATTATAAATTTAAAAATCAATTTTACTCGATATGTTTTTAGAGTGTTAAGAAATATTATCTCACTTCATTTGGCAAATATTTGAAGGACTTAACATGGTGAAATTTCAATTTTTAGCCATTCCCAACATACACGTCAAATATTAGCCCATTTAAAAAGTTTCAATTTTCACCACAAAATTTGTCAATTTCCAAATCGAACACCTATAGAAATGAACCATTATAACATGAAAATTTTCAAATTTTCAAATCGGCTAATATTTGACATGCATGTTGGAAATAGCTAAAAAGTCAAGGTTCATTAGAGTGACCCCCTCAAATACTTGGATTATAAATTTAAAAATCGATTTTACTCGTTATGTTTTTAGAGTGTTAAGAAATATTATCTAACTTCATTTGGCAACTATTTGAAGGACTTAACATGGTGAAATTTCAATTTTTAGCCATTCCCAACATACACGTCAAATATTAGCCCATTTAAAAAGTATCCATTTTCACCTCAAAATTTGTCAATTTCCAAATCGAACACCTATAGAAATGAACCATTATAACATGAAAATTTTCAAATTTTCTAATCGGCTAATATTTGACATGCATGTTGGAAATGGCTAAAAAGTCAAGGTTCATCGAGTGACCCCCTCAAATACTTGGATTATAAATTTAAAAATCAATTTTACTCGATATTTGTTTAGAGTGATCGAAATATTATCTAACTTCATTTGGAAATTATTTGAAGGGCTTAATATGGTGAAACCTTAATTTTTAGCCATTCCCAACATACACGTCAAATATTAGCCCATTTAAGAAGTTTCAATTTTCACCACAAAATTTGTCGATTTCCTAATAAAACACCTATAGAAATGTACCATTATAACATGAAAATTTTCAAATTTTCAAATCGGCTAATATCTGACATGCATGTTGGAAATGGCTAAAAAGTCAAGGTTCATCAGAGTGACCCCCTCAAATACTTGGATTATAAATTTAAAAATCAATTTTACTGGATATTTTTTAGAGTGTTCGGAAATATTATCTAACTTCATTTGGCAATTATTTGAAGGGCTTAACATGGTGAAATTTCAATTTTTAGCCATTCCCAACATACACGTCAAATATTAGCCCATTTAAAAAGTTTCAATTTTCACCTCAAAATTTGTCAATTTCCAAATCGAACACCTATAGAAATGAACCATTATAACATGAAAATTTTCAAATTTTCAAATCGGCTAATATTTGACATGCATGTTGGAAATAGCTAAAAAGTCAAGGTTCATTAGAGTGACCCCCTCAAATACTTGGATTATAAATTTAAAAATCAATTTTACTCGATATGTTTTTAGAGTGTTAAGAAATATTATCTAACTTCATTTGGCAACTATTTGAAGGACTTAACATGGTGAAATTTCAATTTTTAGCCATTCCCAACATACACGTCAAATATTAGCCCATTTAAAAAGTTTCAATTTTCACCTCAAAATTTGTCAATTTCCAAATCGAACACCTATAGAAATGAACCATTATAACATGAAAATTTTCAAATTTTCTAATCGGCTAATATTTGACATGCATGTTGGAAATGGCTAAAAAGTCAAGGTTCATCGAGTGACCCCCTCAAATACTTGGATTATAAATTTAAAAATCAATTTTACTCGATATTTGTTTAGAGTGATCGAAATATTATCTAACTTCATTTGGCAATTATTTGAAGGGCTTAACATGGTGAAACTTCAATTTTTAGCCATTCCCAACATACACGTCAAATATTAGCCCATTTAAGAAGTTTCATTTTTCACCTCAAATATTAGCCCATTTAAAAAGTTTCAATTTTCACCTCAAAATTTGTCAATTTCCAAATCGAACACCTATAGAAATGAACCATTATAACATGAAAATTTTCAAATTTTCAAATCGGCTAATATTTGACATGCATGTTGGAAATAGCTAAAAAGTCAAGGTTCATCGAGTGACCCCCTCAAATACTTGGATTATAAATTTAAAAATCAATTTTACTCGATATGTTTTTAGAGTGTTAAGAAATATTATCTAACTTCATTTGGCAACTATTTGAAGGACTTAACATGGTGAAATTTCAATTTTTAGCCATTCCCAACATACACGTCAAATATTAGCCCATTTAAAAAGTTTCAATTTTCACCTCAAAATTTGTCAATTTCCAAATCGAACACCTATAGAAATGAACCATTATAACATGAAAATTTTCAAATTGGCTAATATTCGACATGCATGTTGGAAATAGCTAAAAAGTCATGGTTCATTAGAGTGACCCCCTCAAATACTTGGATTATAAATTTAAAAATCAATTTTACTGGATATTTTTTTAGAGTGTTCGGAAATATTATCTAACTTCATTTGGAAATTATTTGAAGGGCTTAACATGGTGAAACCTCAATTTTTAGCCATTCCTAACATACACGTCAAATATTAGCCCATTTAAGAAGTTTCATTTTTCACCACAAAATTTGTTAATTTCCAAATCGAACACCTATAGAAATGAACCATTATAACATGAAAATTTTCAAATTTTCAAATCACCTAATATTTGACATTCATGTTGGAAATGGCTAAAAAGTCAAGGTTCATCGAGTGACCCCCTCAAATACTTGGATTATAAATTTAAAAATCAATTTTACTCGATATGTTTTTAGAGTGTTAAGAAATATTATCTAACTTCATTTGGCAACTATTTGAAGGACTTAACATGGTGAAATTTCAATTTTTAGCCATTCCCAACATACACGTCAAATATTAGCCCATTTAAAAAGTTTCAATTTTCACCTCAAAATTTGTCAATTTCCAAATCGAACACCTATAGAAATGAACCATTATAACATGAAAATTTTCAAATTTTCTAATCGGCTAATATTTGACATGCATGTTGGAAATGGCTAAAAAGTCAAGGTTCATCAGAGTGACCCCCTCAAATACTTGGATTATAAATTTAAAAATCAATTTTACTCGATATGTTTTTAGAGTGTTAAGAAATATTATCTAACTTCATTTGGCAACTATTTGAAGGACTTAACATGGTGAAATTTCAATTTTTAGCCATTCCCAACATACACGTCAAATATTAGCCCATTTAAAAAGTTTCAATTTTCACCTCAAAATTTGTCAATTTCCAAATCGAACACCTATAGAAATGAACCATTATAACATGAAAATTTTCAAATTTTCTAATCGGCTAATATTCGACATGCATGTTGGAAATGGCTAAAAAGTCAAGGTTCATCAGAGTGACCCCCTCAAATACTTGGATTATAAATTTAAAAATCAATTTTACTCGATATTTTTTTAGAGTGTTCAGAAATATTATCTAACTTCATTTGGCAATTATTTGAAGGGCTTAACATGGTGAAACCTCAATTTTTAGCCATTCCCAACATACACGTCAAATATTAGCCCATTTAAGAAGTTTCAATTTTCACCACAAAATTTGTCGATTTCCAAATCGAACACCTATAGAAATGAACCATTATAACATGAAAATTTTCAAATTTTCAAATCGGCTAATATTTGACATGCATGTTGGAAATAGCTAAAAAGTCAAGGTTCATCGAGTGACCCCCTCAAATACTTGGATTATAAATTTAAAAATCAATTTTACTCGATATGTTTTTAGAGTGTTAAGAAATATTATCTAACTTCATTTGGCAACTATTTGAAGGACTTAACATGGTGAAATTTCAATTTTTAGCCATTCCCAACATACACGTCAAATATTAGCCCATTTAAAAAGTTTCAATTTTCACCTCAAAATTTGTCAATTTCCAAATCGAACACCTATAGAAATGAACCATTATAACATGAAAATTTTCAAATTGGCTAATATTCGACATGCATGTTGGAAATAGCTAAAAAGTCATGGTTCATTAGAGTGACCCCCTCAAATACTTGGATTATAAATTTAAAAATCAATTTTACTGGATATTTTTTTAGAGTGTTCAGAATTATTATCTAACTTCATTTGGCAATTATTTGAAGGGCTTAACATGGTGAAATTTCAATTTTTAGCCATTCCCAACATACACGTCAAATATTAGCCCATTTAAAAAGTTTCAATTTTCACCTCAAAATTTGTCAATTTCCAAATCGAACACCTATAGAAATGAACCATTATAACATGAAAATTTTCAAATTTTCAAATCGGCTAATATTTGACATGCATGTTGGAAATAGCTAAAAAGTCAAGGTTCATCGAGTGACCCCCTCAAATACTTGGATTATAAATTTAAAAATCAATTTTACTCGATATGTTTTTAGAGTGTTAAGAAATATTATCTAACTTCATTTGGCAACTATTTGAAGGACTTAACATGGTGAAATTTCAATTTTTAGCCATTCCCAACATACACGTCAAATATTAGCCCATTTAAAAAGTTTCAATTTTCACCTCAAAATTTGTCAATTTCCAAATCGAACACCTATAGAAATGAACCATTATAACATGAAAATTTTCAAATTTTCAAATCGGCTAATATTTGACATGCATGTTGGAAATAGCTAAAAAGTCAAGGTTCATAGAGTGACCCCCTCAAATAGTTGGATTATAAATTTAAAAATCAATTTTACTGGATATTTTTTTAGAGTGTTCCGAAATATTATCTAACTTCATTTGGCAATTATTTGAAGGGCTTAACATGGTGAAATTTCAATTGTTAGCCATTCCCAACATACATGTCAAATATTAGCCCATTTAAAAGTTTCAATTTTCACCTCAAAATTTGTCAATTTCCAAATCGAACACCTATAGAAATGAACCATTATAACATGAAAATTTTCAAATTTTCAAATCGGCTAATATTTGACATGCATGTTGGAAATAGCTAAAAAGTCAAGGTTCATCGAGTGACCCCCTCAAATACTTGGATTATAAATTTAAAAATCAATTTTACTCGATATGTTTTTAGAGTGTTAAGAAATATTATCTAACTTCATTTGGCAACTATTTGAAGGACTTAACATGGTGAAATTTCAATTTTTAGCCATTCCCAACATACACGTCAAATATTAGCCCATTTAAAAAGTTTCAATTTTCACCTCAAAATTTGTCAATTTCCAAATCGAACACCTATAGAAATGAACCATTATAACATGAAAATTTTCAAATTTTCTAATCGGCTAATATTCGACATGCATGTTGGAAATGGCTAAAAAGTCAAGGTTCATCGAGTGACCCCCTCAAATACTTGGATTATAAATTTAAAAATCAATTTTACTTGGATATTTTTTTAGAGTGTTCAGAAATATTATCTAACTTCATTTGGCAATTATTTGAAGGGCTTAACATGGTGAAATTTCAATTTTTAGCCATTCCCAACATACACGTCAAATATTAGCCCATTTAAAAAGTTTCAATTTTCACCTCAAAATTTGTCAATTTCCAAATCGAACACCTATAGAAATGAACCATTATAACATGAAAATTTTCAAATTTTCAAATCGGCTAATATTTGACATGCATGTTGGAAATAGCTAAAAAGTCAAGGTTCATCGAGTGACCCCCTCAAATACTTGGATTATAAATTTAAAAATCAATTTTACTCGATATGTTTTTAGAGTGTTAAGAAATATTATCTAACTTCATTTGGCAACTATTTGAAGGACTTAACATGGTGAAATTTCAATTTTTAGCCATTCCCAACATACACGTCAAATATTAGCCCATTTAAAAAGTTTCAATTTTCACCTCAAAATTTGTCAATTTCCAAATCGAACACCTATAGAAATGAACCATTATAACATGAAAATTTTCAAATTTTCTAATCGGCTAATATTTGACATGCATGTTGGAAATGGCTAAAAAGTCAAGGTTCATCGAGTGACCCCCTCAAATACTTGGATTATAAATTTAAAAATCAATTTTACTCGATATTTTTTTAGAGTGTTCGGAAATATTATCTAACTTCATTTGGCAATTATTTGAAGGGCTTAACATGGTGAAACTTCAATTTTTAGCCATTCCCAACATACACGTCAAATATTAGCCCATTTAAAAAGTTTCAATTTTCACCTCAAAATTTGTCAATTTCCAAATCGAACACCTATAGAAATGAACCATTATAACATGAAAATTTTCAAATTTTCAAATCGGCTAATATTTGACATGCATGTTGGAAATAGCTAAAAAGTCAAGGTTCATCGAGTGACCCCCTCAAATACTTGGATTATAAATTTAAAAATCAATTTTACTCGATATGTTTTTAGAGTGTTAAGAAATATTATCTAACTTCATTTGGCAACTATTTGAAGGACTTAACATGGTGAAATTTCAATTTTTAGCCATTCCCAACATACACGTCAAATATTAGCCCATTTAAAAAGTTTCAATTTTCACCTCAAAATTTGTCAATTTCCAAATCGAACACCTATAGAAATGAACCATTATAACATGAAAATTTTCAAATTTTCTAATCGGCTAATATTCGACATGCATGTTGGAAATGGCTAAAAAGTCAAGGTTCATCGAGTGACCCCCTCAAATACTTGGATTATAAATTTAAAAATCAATTTTACTCGATATTTTTTTAGAGTGTTCGAAATATTATCTAACTTCATTTGGCAATTATTTGAAGGGCTTAACATGGTGAAATTTCAATTTTTAGCCATTCCCAACATACACGTCAAATATTAGCCCATTTAAAAAGTTTCAATTTTCACCTCAAAATTTGTCAATTTCCAAATCGAACACCTATAGAAATGAACCATTATAACATGAAAATTTTCAAATTTTCAAATCGGCTAATATTTGACATGCATGTTGGAAATAGCTAAAAAGTCAAGGTTCATCGAGTGACCCCCTCAAATACTTGGATTATAAATTTAAAAATCAATTTTACTCGATATGTTTTTAGAGTGTTAAGAAATATTATCTAACTTCATTTGGCAACTATTTGAAGGACTTAACATGGTGAAATTTCAATTTTTAGCCATTCCCAACATACACGTCAAATATTAGCCCATTTAAAAAGTTTCAATTTTCACCTCAAAATTTGTCAATTTCCAAATCGAACACCTATAGAAATGAACCATTATAACATGAAAATTTTCAAATTTTCTAATCGGCTAATATTCGACATGCATGTTGGAAATGGCTAAAAAGTCAAGGTTCATCGAGTGACCCCCTCAAATACTTGGATTATAAATTTAAAAATCAATTTTACTCGATATTTTTTAGAGTGTTCGGAAATATTATCTAACTTCATTTGGCAATTATTTGAAGGGCTTAACATGGTGAAATTTCAATTTTTAGCCATTCCCAACATACACGTCAAATATTAGCCCATTTAAAAAGTTTCAATTTTCACCTCAAAATTTGTCAATTTCCAAATCGAACACCTATAGAAATGAACCATTATAACATGAAAATTTTCAAATTTTCAAATCGGCTAATATTTGACATGCATGTTGGAAATGGCTAAAAAGTCAAGGTTCATCGAGTGACCCCCTCAAATACTTGGATTATAAATTTAAAAATCAATTTTACTCGATATTTTTTTAGAGTGTTAAGAAATATTATCTAACTTCATTTGGCAATTATTTGAAGGGCTTAACATGGTGAAATTTCAATTTTTAGCCATTCCCAACATACACGTCAAATATTAGCCCATTTAAAAAGTTTCAATTTTCACCTCAAAATTTGTCAATTTCCAAATCGAACACCTATAGAAATGAACCATTATAACATGAAAATTTTCAAATTTTCAAATCGGCTAATATTTGACATGCATGTTGGAAATAGCTAAAAAGTCAAGGTTCATCGAGTGACCCCCTCAAATACTTGGATTATAAATTTAAAAATCAATTTTACTCGATATGTTTTTAGAGTGTTAAGAAATATTATCTAACTTCATTTGGCAACTATTTGAAGGACTTAACATGGTGAAATTTCAATTTTTAGCCATTCCCAACATACACGTCAAATATTAGCCCATTTAAAAAGTTTCAATTTTCACCTCAAAATTTGTCAATTTCCAAATCGAACACCTATAGAAATGAACCATTATAACATGAAAATTTTCAAATTTTCTAATCGGCTAATATTCGACATGCATGTTGGAAATGGCTAAAAAGTCAAGGTTCATCGAGTGACCCCCTCAAATACTTGGATTATAAATTTAAAAATCAATTTTACTCGATATTTTTTTAGAGTGTTCGAAATATTATCTAACTTCATTTGGCAATTATTTGAAGGGCTTAACATGGTGAAATTTCAATTTTTAGCCATTCCCAACATACACGTCAAATATTAGCCCATTTAAAAAGTTTCAATTTTCACCTCAAAATTTGTCAATTTCCAAATCGAACACCTATAGAAATGAACCATTATAACATGAAAATTTTCAAATTTTCAAATCGGCTAATATTTGACATGCATGTTGGAAATAGCTAAAAAGTCAAGGTTCATCGAGTGACCCCCTCAAATACTTGGATTATAAATTTAAAAATCAATTTTACTCGATATGTTTTTAGAGTGTTAAGAAATATTATCTAACTTCATTTGGCAACTATTTGAAGGACTTAACATGGTGAAATTTCAATTTTTAGCCATTCCCAACATACACGTCAAATATTAGCCCATTTAAAAAGTTTCAATTTTCACCTCAAAATTTGTCAATTTCCAAATCGAACACCTATAGAAATGAACCATTATAACATGAAAATTTTCAAATTTTCAAATCGGCTAATATTTGACATGCATGTTGGAAATGGCTAAAAAGTCAAGGTTCATCAGAGTGACCCCCTCAAATACTTGGATTATAAATTTAAAAATCAATTTTACTCGATATTTTTTTAGAGTGTTCAGAAATATTATCTAACTTCATTTGGCAATTATTTGAAGGGCTTAACATGGTGAAATTTCAATTTTTAGCCATTCCCAACATACACGTCAAATATTAGCCCATTTAAAAAGTTTCAATTTTCACCTCAAAATTTGTCAATTTCCAAATCGAACACCTATAGAAATGAACCATTATAACATGAAAATTTTCAAATTTTCAAATCGGCTAATATTTGACATGCATGTTGGAAATAGCTAAAAAGTCAAGGTTCATCGAGTGACCCCCTCAAATACTTGGATTATAAATTTAAAAATCAATTTTACTCGATATGTTTTTAGAGTGTTAAGAAATATTATCTAACTTCATTTGGCAACTATTTGAAGGACTTAACATGGTGAAATTTCAATTTTTAGCCATTCCCAACATACACGTCAAATATTAGCCCATTTAAAAAGTTTCAATTTTCACCTCAAAATTTGTCAATTTCCAAATCGAACACCTATAGAAATGAACCATTATAACATGAAAATTTTCAAATTTTCTAATCGGCTAATATTCGACATGCATGTTGGAAATGGCTAAAAAGTCAAGGTTCATCGAGTGACCCCCTCAAATACTTGGATTATAAATTTAAAAATCAATTTTACTCGATATTTTTTTAGAGTGTTCGGAAATATTATCTAACTTCATTTGGCAATTATTTGAAGGGCTTAACATGGTGAAATTTCAATTTTTAGCCATTCCCAACATACACGTCAAATATTAGCCCATTTAAAAAGTTTCAATTTTCACCTCAAAATTTGTCAATTTCCAAATCGAACACCTATAGAAATGAACCATTATAACATGAAAATTTTCAAATTTTCAAATCGGCTAATATTTGACATGCATGTTGGAAATAGCTAAAAAGTCAAGGTTCATCGAGTGACCCCCTCAAATACTTGGATTATAAATTTAAAAATCAATTTTACTCGATATGTTTTTAGAGTGTTAAGAAATATTATCTAACTTCATTTGGCAACTATTTGAAGGACTTAACATGGTGAAATTTCAATTTTTAGCCATTCCCAACATACACGTCAAATATTAGCCCATTTAAAAAGTTTCAATTTTCACCTCAAAATTTGTCAATTTCCAAATCGAACACCTATAGAAATGAACCATTATAACATGAAAATTTTCAAATTTTCTAATCGGCTAATATTCGACATGCATGTTGGAAATGGCTAAAAAGTCAAGGTTCATCGAGTGACCCCCTCAAATACTTGGATTATAAATTTAAAAATCAATTTTACTCGATATTTTTTTAGAGTGTTCGAAATATTATCTAACTTCATTTGGCAATTATTTGAAGGGCTTAACATGGTGAAATTTCAATTTTTAGCCATTCCCAACATACACGTCAAATATTAGCCCATTTAAAAAGTTTCAATTTTCACCTCAAAATTTGTCAATTTCCAAATCGAACACCTATAGAAATGAACCATTATAACATGAAAATTTTCAAATTTTCAAATCGGCTAATATTTGACATGCATGTTGGAAATAGCTAAAAAGTCAAGGTTCATCGAGTGACCCCCTCAAATACTTGGATTATAAATTTAAAAATCAATTTTACTCGATATGTTTTTAGAGTGTTAAGAAATATTATCTAACTTCATTTGGCAACTATTTGAAGGACTTAACATGGTGAAATTTCAATTTTTAGCCATTCCCAACATACACGTCAAATATTAGCCCATTTAAAAAGTTTCAATTTTCACCTCAAAATTTGTCAATTTCCAAATCGAACACCTATAGAAATGAACCATTATAACATGAAAATTTTCAAATTTTCTAATCGGCTAATATTCGACATGCATGTTGGAAATGGCTAAAAAGTCAAGGTTCATCGAGTGACCCCCTCAAATACTTGGATTATAAATTTAAAAATCAATTTTACTCGATATTTTTTTAGAGTGTTCAGAAATATTATCTAACTTCATTTGGCAATTATTTGAAGGGCTTAACATGGTGAAATTTCAATTTTTAGCCATTCCCAACATACACGTCAAATATTAGCCCATTTAAAAAGTTTCAATTTTCACCTCAAAATTTGTCAATTTCCAAATCGAACACCTATAGAAATGAACCATTATAACATGAAAATTTTCAAATTTTCAAATCGGCTAATATTTGACATGCATGTTGGAAATAGCTAAAAAGTCAAGGTTCATCGAGTGACCCCCTCAAATACTTGGATTATAAATTTAAAAATCAATTTTACTCGATATGTTTTTAGAGTGTTAAGAAATATTATCTAACTTCATTTGGCAACTATTTGAAGGACTTAACATGGTGAAATTTCAATTTTTAGCCATTCCCAACATACACGTCAAATATTAGCCCATTTAAAAAGTTTCAATTTTCACCTCAAAATTTGTCAATTTCCAAATCGAACACCTATAGAAATGAACCATTATAACATGAAAATTTTCAAATTTTCAAATCGGCTAATATTTGACATGCATGTTGGAAATGGCTAAAAAGTCAAGGTTCATCGAGTGACCCCCTCAAATACTTGGATTATAAATTTAAAAATCAATTTTACTCGATATTTTTTAGAGTGTTAAGAAATATTATCTAACTTCATTTGGCAATTATTTGAAGGGCTTAACATGGTGAAATTTCAATTTTTAGCCATTCCCAACATACACGTCAAATATTAGCCCATTTAAAAAGTTTCAATTTTCACCTCAAAATTTGTCAATTTCCAAATCGAACACCTATAGAAATGAACCATTATAACATGAAAATTTTCAAATTTTCAAATCGGCTAATATTTGACATGCATGTTGGAAATAGCTAAAAAGTCAAGGTTCATCGAGTGACCCCCTCAAATACTTGGATTATAAATTTAAAAATCAATTTTACTCGATATTTTTTTAGAGTGTTCAGAAATATTATCTAACTTCATTTGGCAATTATTTGAAGGGCTTAACATGGTGAAATTTCAATTTTTAGCCATTCCCAACATACACGTCAAATATTAGCCCATTTAAAAAGTTTCAATTTTCACCTCAAAATTTGTCAATTTCCAAATCGAACACCTATAGAAATGAACCATTATAACATGAAAATTTTCAAATTTTCAAATCGGCTAATATTTGACATGCATGTTGGAAATGGCTAAAAAGTCAAGGTTCATCGAGTGACCCCCTCAAATACTTGGATTATAAATTTAAAAATCAATTTTACTCGATATGTTTTTAGAGTGTTAAGAAATATTATCTAACTTCATTTGGCAACTATTTGAAGGGCTTAACATGGTGAAATTTCAATTTTTAGCCATTCCCAACATACACGTCAAATATTAGCCCATTTAAAAAGTTTCAATTTTCACCTCAAAATTTGTCAATTTCCAAATCGAACACCTATAGAAATGAACCATTATAACATGAAAATTTTCAAATTTTCAAATCGGCTAATATTTGACATGCATGTTGGAAATGGCTAAAAAGTCAAGGTTCATCGAGTGACCCCCTCAAATACTTGGATTATAAATTTAAAAATCAATTTTACTCGATATTTTTTAGAGTGTTAAGAAATATTATCTAACTTCATTTGGCAATTATTTGAAGGACTTAACATGGTGAAATTTCAATTTTTAGCCATTCCCAACATACACGTCAAATATTAGCCCATTTAAAAAGTTTCAATTTTCACCTCAAAATTTGTCAATTTCCAAATCGAACACCTATAGAAATGAACCATTATAACATGAAAATTTTCAAATTTTCAAATCGGCTAATATTTGACATGCATGTTGGAAATGGCTAAAAAGTCAAGGTTCATCGAGTGACCCCCTCAAATACTTGGATTATAAATTTAAAAATCAATTTTACTCGATATTTTTTTAGAGTGTTACGAAATATTATCTAACTTCATTTGGCAATTATTTGAAGGGCTTAACATGGTGAAATTTCAATTTTTAGCCATTCCCAACATACACGTCAAATATTAGCCCATTTAAAAAGTTTCAATTTTCACCTCAAAATTTGTCAATTTCCAAATCGAACACCTATAGAAATGAACCATTATAACATGAAAATTTTCAAATTTTCAAATCGGCTAATATTTGACATGCATGTTGGAAATAGCTAAAAAGTCAAGGTTCATCGAGTGACCCCCTCAAATACTTGGATTATAAATTTAAAAATCAATTTTACTCGATATGTTTTTAGAGTGTTAAGAAATATTATCTAACTTCATTTGGCAACTATTTGAAGGACTTAACATGGTGAAATTTCAATTTTTAGCCATTCCCAACATACACGTCAAATATTAGCCCATTTAAAAAGTTTCAATTTTCACCTCAAAATTTGTCAATTTCCAAATCGAACACCTATAGAAATGAACCATTATAACATGAAAATTTTCAAATTTTCAAATCGGCTAATATTTGACATGCATGTTGGAAATGGCTAAAAAGTCAAGGTTCATCGAGTGACCCCCTCAAATACTTGGATTATAAATTTAAAAATCAATTTTACTCGATATTTTTTTAGAGTGTTAAGAAATATTATCTAACTTCATTTGGCAACTATTTGAAGGGCTTAACATGGTGAAATTTCAATTTTTAGCCATTCCCAACATACACGTCAAATATTAGCCCATTTAAAAAGTTTCAATTTTCACCTCAAAATTTGTCAATTTCCAAATCGAACACCTATAGAAATGAACCATTATAACATGAAAATTTTCAAATTTTCAAATCGGCTAATATTTGACATGCATGTTGGAAATGGCTAAAAAGTCAAGGTTCATCGAGTGACCCCCTCAAATACTTGGATTATAAATTTAAAAATCAATTTTACTCGATATTTTTTAGAGTGATTAAGAAATATTATCTAACTTCATTTGGCAATTATTTGAAGGGCTTAACATGGTGAAACCTCAATTTTTAGCCATTCCCAACATACACGTCAAATATTAGCCCATTTAAAAAGTTTCAATTTTCACCTCAAAATTTGTCAATTTCCAAATCGAACACCTATAGAAATGAACCATTATAACATGAAAATTTTCAAATTTTCAAATCGGCTAATATTTGACATGCATGTTGGAAATAGCTAAAAAGTCAAGGTTCATCGAGTGACCCCCTCAAATACTTGGATTATAAATTTAAAAATCAATTTTACTCGATATGTTTTTAGAGTGTTAAGAAATATTATCTAACTTCATTTGGCAACTATTTGAAGGACTTAACATGGTGAAATTTCAATTTTTAGCCATTCCCAACATACACGTCAAATATTAGCCCATTTAAAAAGTTTCAATTTTCACCTCAAAATTTGTCAATTTCCAAATCGAACACCTATAGAAATGAACCATTATAACATGAAAATTTTCAAATTTTCTAATCGGCTAATATTTGACATGCATGTTGGAAATGGCTAAAAAGTCAAGGTTCATCGAGTGACCCCCTCAAATACTTGGATTATAAATTTAAAAATCAATTTTACTCGATATTTTTTTAGAGTGTTCGAGAAATATTATCTAACTTCATTTGGCAATTATTTGAAGGGCTTAACATGGTGAAATTTCAATTTTTAGCCATTCCCAACATACACGTCAAATATTAGCCCATTTAAAAAGTTTCAATTTTCACCTCAAAATTTGTCAATTTCCAAATCGAACACCTATAGAAATGAACCATTATAACATGAAAATTTTCAAATTTTCAAATCGGCTAATATTTGACATGCATGTTGGAAATAGCTAAAAAGTCAAGGTTCATCGAGTGACCCCCTCAAATACTTGGATTATAAATTTAAAAATCAATTTTACTCGATATGTTTTTAGAGTGTTAAGAAATATTATCTAACTTCATTTGGCAACTATTTGAAGGACTTAACATGGTGAAATTTCAATTTTTAGCCATTCCCAACATACACGTCAAATATTAGCCCATTTAAAAAGTTTCAATTTTCACCTCAAAATTTGTCAATTTCCAAATCGAACACCTATAGAAATGAACCATTATAACATGAAAATTTTCAAATTTTCTAATCGGCTAATATTCGACATGCATGTTGGAAATGGCTAAAAAGTCAAGGTTCATCGAGTGACCCCCTCAAATACTTGGATTATAAATTTAAAAATCAATTTTACTCGATATTTTTTTAGAGTGTTCGAAATATTATCTAACTTCATTTGGCAATTATTTGAAGGGCTTAACATGGTGAAACTTCAATTTTTAGCCATTCCCAACATACACGTCAAATATTAGCCCATTTAAAAAGTTTCAATTTTCACCTCAAAATTTGTCAATTTCCAAATCGAACACCTATAGAAATGAACCATTATAACATGAAAATTTTCAAATTTTCAAATCGGCTAATATTTGACATGCATGTTGGAAATAGCTAAAAAGTCAAGGTTCATCGAGTGACCCCCTCAAATACTTGGATTATAAATTTAAAAATCAATTTTACTCGATATGTTTTTAGAGTGTTAAGAAATATTATCTAACTTCATTTGGCAACTATTTGAAGGACTTAACATGGTGAAATTTCAATTTTTAGCCATTCCCAACATACACGTCAAATATTAGCCCATTTAAAAAGTTTCAATTTTCACCTCAAAATTTGTCAATTTCCAAATCGAACACCTATAGAAATGAACCATTATAACATGAAAATTTTCAAATTTTCTAATCGGCTAATATTCGACATGCATGTTGGAAATGGCTAAAAAGTCAAGGTTCATCGGAGTGACCCCCTCAAATACTTGGATTATAAATTTAAAAATCAATTTTACTCGGATATTTTTTTAGAGTGTTAAGAAATATTATCTAACTTCATTTGGCAATTATTTGAAGGGCTTAACATGGTGAAATTTCAATTTTTAGCCATTCCCAACATACACGTCAAATATTAGCCCATTTAAAAAGTTTCAATTTTCACCTCAAAATTTGTCAATTTCCAAATCGAACACCTATAGAAATGAACCATTATAACATGAAAATTTTCAAATTTTCAAATCGGCTAATATTTGACATGCATGTTGGAAATAGCTAAAAAGTCAAGGTTCATCGAGTGACCCCCTCAAATACTTGGATTATAAATTTAAAAATCAATTTTACTCGATATGTTTTTAGAGTGTTAAGAAATATTATCTAACTTCATTTGGCAACTATTTGAAGGACTTAACATGGTGAAATTTCAATTTTTAGCCATTCCCAACATACACGTCAAATATTAGCCCATTTAAAAAGTTTCAATTTTCACCTCAAAATTTGTCAATTTCCAAATCGAACACCTATAGAAATGAACCATTATAACATGAAAATTTTCAAATTTTCAAATCGGCTAATATTTGACATGCATGTTGGAAATGGCTAAAAAGTCAAGGTTCATCGAGTGACCCCCTCAAATACTTGGATTATAAATTTAAAAATCAATTTTACTCGATATTTTTTTAGAGTGTTCGGAAATATTATCTAACTTCATTTGGCAATTATTTGAAGGGCTTAACATGGTGAAACCTCAATTTTTAGCCATTCCCAACATACACGTCAAATATTAGCCCATTTAAAAAAGTTTCAATTTTCACCTCAAAATTTGTCAATTTCCAAATCGAACACCTATAGAAATGAACCATTATAACATGAAAATTTTCAAATTTTCAAATCGGCTAATATTTGACATGCATGTTGGAAATAGCTAAAAAGTCAAGGTTCATCGAGAGTGACCCCCTCAAATACTTGGATTATAAATTTAAAAATCAATTTTACTCGATATGTTTTTAGAGTGTTAAGAAATATTATCTAACTTCATTTGGCAACTATTTGAAGGACTTAACATGGTGAAATTTCAATTTTTAGCCATTCCCAACATACACGTCAAATATTAGCCCATTTAAAAAGTTTCAATTTTCACCTCAAAATTTGTCAATTTCCAAATCGAACACCTATAGAAATGAACCATTATAACATGAAAATTTTCAAATTTTCTAATCGGCTAATATTTGACATGCATGTTGGAAATGGCTAAAAAGTCAAGGTTCATCGAGTGACCCCCTCAAATACTTGGATTATAAATTTAAAAATCAATTTTACTCGATATTTTTTTAGAGTGTTCAGAAATATTATCTAACTTCATTTGGCAATTATTTGAAGGGCTTAACATGGTGAAATTTCAATTTTTAGCCATTCCCAACATACACGTCAAATATTAGCCCATTTAAAAAGTTTCAATTTTCACCTCAAAATTTGTCAATTTCCAAATCGAACACCTATAGAAATGAACCATTATAACATGAAAATTTTCAAATTTTCAAATCGGCTAATATTTGACATGCATGTTGGAAATAGCTAAAAAGTCAAGGTTCATCGAGTGACCCCCTCAAATACTTGGATTATAAATTTAAAAATCAATTTTACTCGATATGTTTTTAGAGTGTTAAGAAATATTATCTAACTTCATTTGGCAACTATTTGAAGGACTTAACATGGTGAAATTTCAATTTTTAGCCATTCCCAACATACACGTCAAATATTAGCCCATTTAAAAAGTTTCAATTTTCACCTCAAAATTTGTCAATTTCCAAATCGAACACCTATAGAAATGAACCATTATAACATGAAAATTTTCAAATTTTCTAATCGGCTAATATTCGACATGCATGTTGGAAATGGCTAAAAAGTCAAGGTTCATCGAGTGACCGCCTCAAATACTTGGATTATAAATTTAAAAATCAATTTTACTCGATATTTTTTTAGAGTGTTAACAAATATTATCTAACTTCATTTGGCAATTACTTGAAGGGCTTAACATGGTGAAATTTCAATTTTTAGCCATTCCCAACATACACGTCAAATATTAGCCCATTTAAAAAGTTTCAATTTTCACCTCAAAATTTGTCAATTTCCAAATCGAACACCTATAGAAATGAACCATTATAACATGAAAATTTTCAAATTTTCAAATCGGCTAATATTTGACATGCATGTTGGAAATAGCTAAAAAGTCAAGGTTCATCGAGTGACCCCCTCAAATACTTGGATTATAAATTTAAAAATCAATTTTACTCGATATGTTTTTAGAGTGTTAAGAAATATTATCTAACTTCATTTGGCAACTATTTGAAGGACTTAACATGGTGAAATTTCAATTTTTAGCCATTCCCAACATACACGTCAAATATTAGCCCATTTAAAAAGTTTCAATTTTCACCTCAAAATTTGTCAATTTCCAAATCGAACACCTATAGAAATGAACCATTATAACATGAAAATTTTCAAATTTTCTAATCGGCTAATATTCGACATGCATGTTGGAAATGGCTAAAAAGTCAAGGTTCATCGAGTGACCCCCTCAAATACTTGGATTATAAATTTAAAAATCAATTTTACTCGGATATTTTTTTAGAGTGTTCGGAAATATTATCTAACTTCATTTGGCAATTATTTGAAGGGCTTAACATGGTGAAATTTCAATTTTTAGCCATTCCCAACATACACGTCAAATATTAGCCCATTTAAAAAGTTTCAATTTTCACCTCAAAATTTGTCAATTTCCAAATCGAACACCTATAGAAATGAACCATTATAACATGAAAATTTTCAAATTTTCAAATCGGCTAATATTTGACATGCATGTTGGAAATAGCTAAAAAGTCAAGGTTCATCGAGTGACCCCCTCAAATACTTGGATTATAAATTTAAAAATCAATTTTACTCGATATGTTTTTAGAGTGTTAAGAAATATTATCTAACTTCATTTGGCAACTATTTGAAGGACTTAACATGGTGAAATTTCAATTTTTAGCCATTCCCAACATACACGTCAAATATTAGCCCATTTAAAAAGTTTCAATTTTCACCTCAAAATTTGTCAATTTCCAAATCGAACACCTATAGAAATGAACCATTATAACATGAAAATTTTCAAATTTTCTAATCGGCTAATATTCGACATGCATGTTGGAAATGGCTAAAAAGTCAAGGTTCATCGAGTGACCCCCTCAAATACTTGGATTATAAATTTAAAAATCAATTTTACTCGATATTTTTTTAGAGTGTTCGAAATATTATCTAACTTCATTTGGCAATTATTTGAAGGGCTTAACATGGTGAAACCTCAATTTTTAGCCATTCCCAACATACACGTCAAATATTAGCCCATTTAAAAAGTTTCAATTTTCACCTCAAAATTTGTCAATTTCCAAATCGAACACCTATAGAAATGAACCATTATAACATGAAAATTTTCAAATTTTCAAATCGGCTAATATTTGACATGCATGTTGGAAATAGCTAAAAAGTCAAGGTTCATCGAGTGACCCCCTCAAATACTTGGATTATAAATTTAAAAATCAATTTTACTCGATATGTTTTTAGAGTGTTAAGAAATATTATCTAACTTCATTTGGCAACTATTTGAAGGACTTAACATGGTGAAATTTCAATTTTTAGCCATTCCCAACATACACGTCAAATATTAGCCCATTTAAAAAGTTTCAATTTTCACCTCAAAATTTGTCAATTTCCAAATCGAACACCTATAGAAATGAACCATTATAACATGAAAATTTTCAAATTTTCTAATCGGCTAATATTTGACATGCATGTTGGAAATGGCTAAAAAGTCAAGGTTCATCGAGTGACCCCCTCAAATACTTGGATTATAAATTTAAAAATCAATTTTACTTGGATATTTTTTTAGAGTGTTCGGAAATATTATCTAACTTCATTTGGCAATTATTTGAAGGGCTTAACATGGTGAAATTTCAATTTTTAGCCATTCCCAACATACACGTCAAATATTAGCCCATTTAAAAAGTTTCAATTTTCACCTCAAAATTTGTCAATTTCCAAATCGAACACCTATAGAAATGAACCATTATAACATGAAAATTTTCAAATTTTCAAATCGGCTAATATTTGACATGCATGTTGGAAATAGCTAAAAAGTCAAGGTTCATCGAGTGACCCCCTCAAATACTTGGATTATAAATTTAAAAATCAATTTTACTCGATATGTTTTTAGAGTGTTAAGAAATATTATCTAACTTCATTTGGCAACTATTTGAAGGACTTAACATGGTGAAATTTCAATTTTTAGCCATTCCCAACATACACGTCAAATATTAGCCCATTTAAAAAGTTTCAATTTTCACCTCAAAATTTGTCAATTTCCAAATCGAACACCTATAGAAATGAACCATTATAACATGAAAATTTTCAAATTTTCTAATCGGCTAATATTCGACATGCATGTTGGAAATGGCTAAAAAGTCAAGGTTCATCGAGTGACCCCCTCAAATACTTGGATTATAAATTTAAAAATCAATTTTACTGGATATTTTTTTAGAGTGTTCCGAAATATTATCTAACTTCATTTGGCAATTATTTGAAGGGCTTAACATGGTGAAACCTCAATTTTTAGCCATTCCCAACATACATGTCAAATATTAGCCCATTTAAAAAGTTTCAATTTTCACCTCAAAATTTGTCAATTTCCAAATCGAACACCTATAGAAATGAACCATTATAACATGAAAATTTTCAAATTTTCAAATCGGCTAATATTTGACATGCATGTTGGAAATAGCTAAAAAGTCAAGGTTCATCGAGTGACCCCCTCAAATACTTGGATTATAAATTTAAAAATCAATTTTACTCGATATGTTTTTAGAGTGTTAAGAAATATTATCTAACTTCATTTGGCAACTATTTGAAGGACTTAACATGGTGAAATTTCAATTTTTAGCCATTCCCAACATACACGTCAAATATTAGCCCATTTAAAAAGTTTCAATTTTCACCTCAAAATTTGTCAATTTCCAAATCGAACACCTATAGAAATGAACCATTATAACATGAAAATTTTCAAATTTTCTAATCGGCTAATATCGACATGCATGTTGGAAATGGCTAAAAAGTCAAGGTTCATCGAGTGACCCCCTCAAATACTTGGATTATAAATTTAAAAATCAATTTTACTGGATATTTTTTAGAGTGTTCGGAAATATTATCTAACTTCATTTGGCAATTATTTGAAGGGCTTAACATGGTGAAATTTCAATTTTTAGCCATTCCCAACATACACGTCAAATATTAGCCCATTTAAAAAGTTTCAATTTTCACCTCAAAATTTGTCAATTTCCAAATCGAACACCTATAGAAATGAACCATTATAACATGAAAATTTTCAAATTTTCAAATCGGCTAATATTTGACATGCATGTTGGAAATAGCTAAAAAGTCAAGGTTCATCGAGTGACCCCCTCAAATACTTGGATTATAAATTTAAAAATCAATTTTACTCGATATGTTTTTAGAGTGTTAAGAAATATTATCTAACTTCATTTGGCAACTATTTGAAGGACTTAACATGGTGAAATTTCAATTTTTAGCCATTCCCAACATACACGTCAAATATTAGCCCATTTAAAAAGTTTCAATTTTCACCTCAAAATTTGTCAATTTCCAAATCGAACACCTATAGAAATGAACCATTATAACATGAAAATTTTCAAATTTTCTAATCGGCTAATATTCGACATGCATGTTGGAAATGGCTAAAAAGTCAAGGTTCATCAGAGTGACCCCCTCAAATACTTGGATTATAAATTTAAAAATCAATTTTACTCGATATTTTTTTAGAGTGATCAGAAATATTATCTAACTTCATTTGGCAATTATTTGAAGGGCTTAACATGGTGAAACCTCAATTTTTAGCCATTCCCAACATACAGGTCAAATATTAGCCCATTTAAAAAGTTTCAATTTTCACCTCAAAATTTGTCAATTTCCAAATCGAACACCTATAGAAATGAACCATTATAACATGAAAATTTTCAAATTTTCAAATCGGCTAATATTTGACATGCATGTTGGAAATAGCTAAAAAGTCAAGGTTCATCGAGTGACCCCCTCAAATACTTGGATTATAAATTTAAAAATCAATTTTACTCGATATGTTTTTAGAGTGTTAAGAAATATTATCTAACTTCATTTGGCAACTATTTGAAGGACTTAACATGGTGAAATTTCAATTTTTAGCCATTCCCAACATACACGTCAAATATTAGCCCATTTAAAAAGTTTCAATTTTCACCTCAAAATTTGTCAATTTCCAAATCGAACACCTATAGAAATGAACCATTATAACATGAAAATTTTCAAATTTTCTAATCGGCTAATATTCGACATGCATGTTGGAAATGGCTAAAAAGTCAAGGTTCATCGAGTGACCCCCTCAAATACTTGGATTATAAATTTAAAAATCAATTTTACTGGATATTTTTTTAGAGTGTTCGGAAATATTATCTAACTTCATTTGGCAATTATTTGAAGGGCTTAACATGGTGAAATTTCAATTTTTAGCCATTCCCAACATACACGTCAAATATTAGCCCATTTAAAAAGTTTCAATTTTCACCTCAAAATTTGTCAATTTCCAAATCGAACACCTATAGAAATGAACCATTATAACATGAAAATTTTCAAATTTTCAAATCGGCTAATATTTGACATGCATGTTGGAAATAGCTAAAAAGTCAAGGTTCATCGAGTGCCCCCTCAAATACTTGGATTATAAATTTAAAAATCAATTTTACTCGATATGTTTTTAGAGTGTTAAGAAATATTATCTAACTTCATTTGGCAACTATTTGAAGGATTTAACATGGTGAAATTTCAATTTTTAGCCATTCCCAACATACACGTCAAATATTAGCCCATTTAAAAAGTTTCAATTTTCACCTCAAAATTTGTCAATTTCCAAATCGAACACCTATAGAAATGAACCATTATAACATGAAAATTTTCAAATTTTCTAATCGGCTAATATTTGACATGCATGTTGGAAATGGCTAAAAAGTCAAGGTTCATCAGAGTGACCCCCTCAAATACTTGGATTATAAATTTAAAAATCAATTTTACTCGATATTTTTTTAGAGTGATCAGAAATATTATCTAACTTCATTTGGCAATTATTTGAAGGGCTTAACATGGTGAAACCTCAATTTTTAGCCATTCCCAACATACACGTCAAATATTAGCCCATTTAAAAAGTTTCAATTTTCACCTCAAAATTTGTCAATTTCCAAATCGAACACCTATAGAAATGAACCATTATAACATGAAAATTTACAAATTTTCAAATCGGCTAATATTTGACATGCATGTTGGAAATAGCTAAAAAGTCAAGGTTCATCAGAGTGACCCCCTCAAATACTTGGATTATAAATTTAAAAATCAATTTTACTCGATATTTTTTTAGAGTGTTAAGAAATATTATCTAACTTCATTTGGCAACTATTTGAAGGACTTAACATGGTGAAATTTCAATTTTTAGCCATTCCCAACATACACGTCAAATATTAGCCCATTTAAAAAGTTTCAATTTTCACCTCAAAATTTGTCAATTTCCAAATCGAACACCTATAGAAATGAACCATTATAACATGAAAATTTTCAAATTTTCTAATCGGCTAATATTCGACATGCATGTTGGAAATGGCTAAAAAGTCAAGGTTCATCGAGTGACCCCCTCAAATACTTGGATTATAAATTTAAAAATCAATTTTACTCGGATATTTTTTTAGAGTGTTCGGAAATATTATCTAACTTCATTTGGAAATTATTTGAAGGGCTTAACATGGTGAAATTTCAATTTTTAGCCATTCCCAACATACACGTCAAATATTAGCCCATTTAAAAAGTTTCAATTTTCACCTCAAAATTTGTCAATTTCCAAATCGAACACCTATAGAAATGAACCATTATAACATGAAAATTTTCAAATTTTCAAATCGGCTAATATTTGACATGCATGTTGGAAATAGCTAAAAAGTCAAGGTTCATCGAGTGACCCCCAAATACTTGGATTATAAATTTAAAAATCAATTTTACTCGATATGTTTTTAGAGTGTTAAGAAATATTATCTAACTTCATTTGGCAACTATTTGAAGGACTTAACATGGTGAAATTTCAATTTTTAGCCATTCCCAACATACACGTCAAATATTAGCCCATTTAAAAAGTTTCAATTTTCACCTCAAAATTTGTCAATTTCCAAATCGAACACCTATAGAAATGAACCATTATAACATGAAAATTTTCAAATTTTCTAATCGGCTAATATTCGACATGCATGTTGGAAATGGCTAAAAAGTCAAGGTTCATCGGAGTGACCCCCTCAAATACTTGGATTATAAATTTAAAAATCAATTTTACTCGATATTTTTTTAGAGTGTTCGGAAATATTATCTAACTTCATTTGGCAATTATTTGAAGGGCTTAACATGGTGAAACCTCAATTTTTAGCCATTCCCAACATACACGTCAAATATTAGCCCATTTAAAAAGTTTCAATTTTCACCTCAAAATTTGTCAATTTCCAAATCGAACACCTATAGAAATGAACCATTATAACATGAAAATTTACAAATTTTCAAATCGGCTAATATTTGACATGCATGTTGGAAATAGCTAAAAAATCAAGGTTCATCAGAGTGACCCCCTCAAATACTTGGATTATAAATTTAAAAATCAATTTTACTCGATATGTTTTTAGAGTGTTAAGAAATATTATCTAACTTCATTTGGCAACTATTTGAAGGACTTAACATGGTGAAATTTCAATTTTTAGCCATTCCCAACATACACGTCAAATATTAGCCCATTTAAAAAGTTTCAATTTTCACCTCAAAATTTGTCAATTTCCAAATCGAACACCTATAGAAATGAACCATTATAACATGAAAATTTTCAAATTTTCTAATCGGCTAATATTCGACATGCATGTTGGAAATGGCTAAAAAGTCAAGGTTCATCGAGTGACCCCCTCAAATACTTGGATTATAAATTTAAAAATCAATTTTACTCGATATTTTTTTAGAGTGTTCGAAATATTATCTAACTTCATTTGGAAATTATTTGAAGGGCTTAACATGGTGAAATTTCAATTTTTAGCCATTCCCAACATACACGTCAAATATTAGCCCATTTAAAAAGTTTCAATTTTCACCTCAAAATTTGTCAATTTCCAAATCGAACACCTATAGAAATGAACCATTATAACATGAAAATTTTCAAATTTTCAAATCGGCTAATATTTGACATGCATGTTGGAAATAGCTAAAAAGTCAAGGTTCATCGAGTGACCCCCTCAAATACTTGGATTATAAATTTAAAAATCAATTTTACTCGATATGTTTTTAGAGTGTTAAGAAATATTATCTAACTTCATTTGGCAACTATTTGAAGGACTTAACATGGTGAAATTTCAATTTTTAGCCATTCCCAACATACACGTCAAATATTAGCCCATTTAAAAAGTTTCAATTTTCACCTCAAAATTTGTCAATTTCCAAATCGAACACCTATAGAAATGAACCATTATAACATGAAAATTTTCAAATTTTCTAATCGGCTAATATTCGACATGCATGTTGGAAATGGCTAAAAAGTCAAGGTTCATCAGAGTGACCCCCTCAAATACTTGGATTATAAATTTAAAAATCAATTTTACTCGATATTTTTTTAGAGTGATCAGAAATATTATCTAACTTCATTTGGCAATTATTTGAAGGGCTTAACATGGTGAAACCTCAATTTTTAGCCATTCCCAACATACACGTCAAATATTAGCCCATTTAAAAAGTTTCAATTTTCACCTCAAAATTTGTCAATTTCCAAATCGAACACCTATAGAAATGAACCATTATAACATGAAAATTTACAAATTTTCAAATCGGCTAATATTTGACATGCATGTTGGAAATAGCTAAAAAGTCAAGGTTCATCAGAGTGACCCCCTCAAATACTTGGATTATAAATTTAAAAATCAATTTTACTCGATATGTTTTTAGAGTGTTAAGAAATATTATCTAACTTCATTTGGCAACTATTTGAAGGACTTAACATGGTGAAATTTCAATTTTTAGCCATTCCCAACATACACGTCAAATATTAGCCCATTTAAAAAGTTTCAATTTTCACCTCAAAATTTGTCAATTTCCAAATCGAACACCTATAGAAATGAACCATTATAACATGAAAATTTTCAAATTTTCTAATCGGCTAATATTTGACATGCATGTTGGAAATGGCTAAAAAGTCAAGGTTCATCAGAGTGACCCCCTCAAATACTTGGATTATAAATTTAAAAATCAATTTTACTCGATATTTTTTTAGAGTGATCAGAAATATTATCTAACTTCATTTGGCAATTATTTGAAGCGCTTAACATGGTGAAACCTCAATTTTTAGCCATTCCCAACATACACGTCAAATATTAGCCCATTTAAGAAGTTTCAATTTTCACCACAAAATTTGTCGATTTCCTAATCGATCACCTATAGAAATGAACCATTATAACATGAAAATTTTCAAATTTTCAAATCGGCTAATATTCGACATGCATGTTGGAAATAGCTAAAAAGTCAAGGTTCATCAGAGTGACAACCTCAAATACTTGGATTATAAATTTAAAAATCAATTTTACTCGATATGTTTTTAGAGTGTTAAGAAATATTATCTAACTTCATTTCGCAACTATTTGAAGGACTTAACATGGTGAAATTTCAATTTTTAGCCATTCCCAACATACACGTCAAATATTAGCCCATTTAAAAAGTTTCAATTTTCACCTCAAAATTTGTCAATTTCCAAATCGAACACCTATAGAAATGAACCATTATAACATGAAAATTTTCAAATTTTCTAATCGGCTAATATATCCGACATGCATGTTGGAAATGGCTAAAAAGTCAAGGTTCATCGAGTGACCCCCTCAAATACTTGGATTATAAATTTAAAAATCAATTTTACTCGATATGTTTTTAGAGTGTTAAGAAATATTATCTAACTTCATTTGGCAACTATTTGAAGGACTTAACATGGTGAAATTTCAATTTTTAGCCATTCCCAACATACACGTCAAATATTAGCCCATTTAAAAAGTTTCAACTTTCACCTCAAAATTTGTCAATTTCCAAATCGAACACCTATAGAAATGAACTATTATAACATGAAAATTTTCAAATTTTTTAATCGGCTAATATTTAACATGCATGTTGGAAATGGCTAAAAAGTCAAGGTTCATCGAAGTGACCCCCTCAAATACTTGGATTATAAATTTAAAAATCAATTTTACTCGATATTTTTTTAGAGTGTTAAGAAATATTATCTAACTTCATTTGGCAACTATTTGAAGGACTTAACATGGTGAAATTTCAATTTTTAGCCATTCCCAACATACACGTCAAATATTAGCCCATTTAAAAAGTTTCAATTTTCACCTCAAAATTTGTCAATTTCCAAATCGAACACCTATAGAAATGAACCATTATAACATGAAAATTTTCAAATTTTCTAATCGGCTAATATTTGACATGCATGTTGGAAATGGCTAAAAAGTCAAGGTTCATCGAGAGTGACCCCCTCAAATACTTGGATTATAAATTTAAAAATCAATTTTACTCGATATTTTTTTAGAGTGATCGAAATATTATCTAACTTCATTTGGCAATTATTTGAAGGGCTTAACATGGTGAAACCTCAATTTTTAGCCATTCCCAACATACACGTCAAATATTAGCCCATTTAAGAAGTTTCAATTTTCACCACAAAATTTGTCGATTTCCTAATCGAACACCTATAGAAATGAACCATTATAACATGAAAATTTTCAAATTTTCAAATCGGCTAATATTTGACATGCATGTTGGAAATAGCTAAAAAGTCAAGGTTCATCAGAGTGACAACCTCAAATACTTGGATTATAAATTTAAAAATCAATTTTACTCGATATGTTTTTAGAGTGTTAAGAAATATTATCTAACTTCATTTGGCAACTATTTGAAGGACTTAACATGGTGAAATTTCAATTTTTAGCCATTCCCAACATACACGTCAAATATTAGCCCATTTAAAAAGTTTCAATTTTCACCTCAAAATTTGTCAATTTCCAAATCGAACACCTATAGAAATGAACCATTATAACATGAAAATTTTCAAATTTTCTAATCGGCTAATATTTGACATGCATGTTGGAAATGGCTAAAAAGTCAAGGTTCATCAGAGTGACCCCCTCAAATACTTGGATTATAAATTTAAAAATCAATTTTACTCGATATATTTTAGAGTGATCAGAAATATTATCTAACTTCATTTGGCAATTATTTGAAGGGCTTAACATGGTGAAATCTCAATTTTTAGCCATTCCCAACATACACGTCAAATATTAGCCCATTTAAGAAGTTTCAATTTTCACCACAAAATTTGTCGATTTCCTAATCAAACACCTATAGAAATGAACCATTATAACATGAAAATTTTCAAATTTTCAAATCGGCTAATATTTGACATGCATGTTGGAAATAGCTAAAAAGTCAAGGTTCATGAGAGTGACCCCCTCAAATACTTGGATTATAAATTTAAAAATCAATTTTACTCGATATGTTTTTAGAGTGTTAAGAAATATTATCTAACTTCATTTGGCAACTATTTGAAGGACTTAACATGGTGAAATTTCAATTTTTAGCCATTCCCAACATACACGTCAAATATTAGCCCATTTAAAAAGTTTCAACTTTCACCTCAAAATTTGTCAATTTCCAAATCGAACACCTATAGAAATGAACTATTATAACATGAAAATTTTCAAATTTTTTAATCGGCTAATATCTAACATGCATGTTGGAAATGGCTAAAAACTCAAGGTTCATCAGAGTGACCCCCTCAAATACTTGGATTATAAATTTAAAAATCAATTTTACTCGATATTTTTTTAGAGTGTTCGGAAATATTATCTAACTTCATTTGGAAATTATTTGAAGGGGCTTAACATGGTGAAATTTCAATTTTTAGCCATTCCCAACATACACGTCAAATATTAGCCCATTTAAAAAGTTTCAATTTTCACGTCAAAATTTGTCAATTTCCAAATCGAACACCTATAGAAATGAACCATTATAACATGAAAATTTTCAAATTTTCAAATCGGCTAATATTTGACATGCATGTTGGAAATAGCTAAAAAGTCAAGGTTCATCAGAGTGACCCCCTCAAATACTTGGATTATAAATTTAAAAATCAATTTTACTCGATATGTTTTTAGAGTGTTAAGAAATATTATCTAACTTCATTTGGCAACTATTTGAAGGACTTAACATGGTGAAATTTCAATTTTTAGCCATTCCCAACATACACGTCAAATATTAGCCCATTTAAAAAGTTTCAACTTTCACCTCAAAATTTGTCAATTTCCAAATCGAACACCTATAGAAATGAACCATTATAACATGAAAATTTTCAAATTTTCAAATCGGCTAATATTTGACATGCATGTTGGAAATAGCTAAAAAGTCAAGGTTCATCAAAGTGACCCCCTCAAATACTTGGATTATAAATTTAAAAATCAATTTTACTCGATATGTTTTTAGAGTGTTAAGAAATATTATCTAACTTCATTTGGCAACTATTTGAAGGACTTAACATGGTGAAATTTCAATTTTTAGCCATTCCCAACATACACATCAAATATTAGCCTATTTAAAAAGTTTCAACTTTCACCTCAAAATTTGTCAATTTCCAAATCGAACACCTATAGAAATGAACCATTATAACATGAAAATTTTCAAATTTTCAAATCGGCTAATATTTGACATGCATGTTGGAAATAGCTAAAAAGTCAAGGTTCATCGGAGTGACCCCCTCAAATACTTGGATTATAAATTTAAAAATCAATTTTACTCGATATTTTTTTAGAGTGTTAAGAAATATTATCTAACTTCATTTAGCAACTATTTGAAGGACTTAACATGGTGAAATTTCAATTTTTAGCCATTCCCAACATACACGTCAAATATTAGCCCATTTAAAAAGTTTCAATTTTCACCTCAAAATTTGTCAATTTCCAAATCGAACACCTATAGAAATGAACCATTATAACATGAAAATTTTCAAATTGGCTAATATTTGACATGCATGTTGGAAATAGCTAAAAAGTCATGGTTCATGAGAGTGACCCCCTCAAATACTTGGATTATAAATTTAAAAATCAATTTTACTCGATATGTTTTTAGAGTGTTAAGAAATATTATCTAACTTCATTTGGCAACTATTTGAAGGGCTTAACATGGTGAAATTTCAATTTTTAGCCATTCCCAACATACACGTCAAATATTAGCCCATTTAAAAAGTTTCAATTTTCACGTCAAAATTTGTCAATTTCCAAATCGAACACCTATAGAAATGAACCATTATAACATGAAAATTTTCAAATTTTCAAATCAGCTAATATTTGACATACATGTTGGAAATAGCTAAAAAGTCAAGGTTCATCAGAGTGACCCCCTCAAATACTTGGATTATAAATTTAAAAATCGATTTTACTCGATATTTTTTAGAGTGTTCAGAAATATTATCTAACTTCATTTGGAAATTATTTGAAGGGCTTAATATGGTGAAACCTTAATTTTTAGCCATTCCTAACATACACGTCAAATATTAGCCCATTTAAGAAGTTTCAATTTTCACCACAAAATTTGTCAATTTCCAAATCGAACACCTATAGAAATGAACCATTATAACATGAAAATTTTCAAATTTTCAAATCGGCTAATATTTGACATGCATGTTGGAAATAGCTAAAAAGTCAAGGTTCATCAGAGTGACCCCCTCAAATACTTGGATTATAAATTTAAAAATCTATTTTACTCGATATGTTTTTAGAGTGTTAAGAAATATTATCTAACTTCATTTAGCAACTATTTGAAGGACTTAACATGGTGAAATTTCAATTTTTAGCCATTCCCAACATACACGTCAAATATTAGCGCATTTAAAAAGTTTCATTTTTCACCTCAAAATTTGTCAATTTCCAAATCGAACACCTATAGAAATGAACCATTATAACATGAAAATTTTCAAATTGGCTAATATTTGACATGCATGTTGGAAATAGCTAAAAAGTCATGGTTCATCAGAGTGACCCCGTCAAATACTTGGATTATAAATTTAAAAATCAATTTTACTGGATATTTTTTTAGAGTGTTCAGAAATATTATCTAACTTCATTTGGCAATTATTTGAAGGGCTTAACATGGTGAAATTTCAATTTTTAGCCATTCCCAACATACACGTCAAATATTAGCCCATTTAAGAAGTTTCAATTTTCACCACAAAATTTGTCGATTTCCTAATCGAACACCTATAGAAATGAACCATTATAACATGAAAATTTTCAAATTTTCAAATTGGCTAATATTTGAAATGCATGTTGGAAATAGCTAAAAAGTCAAGGTTCATCAGAGTGACCCCCTCAAATACTTGGATTATAAATTTAAAAATCAATTTTACTCGATATGTTTTTAGAGTGTTAAGAAATATTATCTAACTTCATTTGGCAACTATTTGAAGGACTTAACATGGTGAAATTTCAATTTTTAGCCATTCCCAACATACACGTCAAATATTAGCCCATTTAAAAAGTTTCAATTTTCACCTCAAAATTTGTCAATTTCCAAATCGAACACCTATAGAAATGAACCATTATAACATGAAAATTTTCAAATTTTCAAATCGGCTAATATTTGACATGCATGTTGGAAATAGCTAAAAAGTCAAGGTTCATCAGAGTGACCCCCTCAAATACTTGGATTATAAATTTAAAAATCAATTTTACTCGATATTTTTTTAGAGTGTTAAGAAATATTATCTAACTTCATTTGGCAATTATTTGAAGGGCTTAACATGGTGAAATTTCAATTTTTAGCCATTCCCAACATACACGTCAAATATTAGCCCATTTAAGAAGTTTAAATTTTCACCTCAAAATTTGTCGATTTCCAAATCGAACACCATTAGAAATGAACCATTATAACATGAAAAATTTCAAATTTTCAAATCGGCTAATATTTGGCATGCATGTTGGAAATAGCTAAAAAGTCAAGGTTCATCGAGTGACCCCCTCAAATACTTGGATTATAAATTTAAAAATCAATTTTACTCGATATTTTTTAGAGTGTTAAGAAATATTATCTAACTTCATTTGGCAATTATTTGAAGGGCTTAACATGGTGAAATTTCAATTTTTAGCCATTCCCAACATACACGTCAAATATTAGCCCATTTAAAAAGTTTCAATTTTCACGTCAAAATTTGTCAATTTCCAAATCGAACACCTATAGAAATGAACCATTATAACATGAAAATTTTCAAATTTTCAAATCGGCTAATATCTGACATGCATGTTGGAAATGGCTAAAAAGTCAAGGTTCATCAGAGTGACCCCCTCAAATACTTGGATTATAAATTTAAAAATCAATTTTACTCGATATTTTTTTAGAGTGTTCAGAAATATTATCTAACTTCATTTGGAAATTATTTGAAGGGCTTAACATGGTGAAATTTCAATTTTTAGCCATTCCCAACATACACGTCAAATATTAGCCCATTTAAAAAGTTTCAATTTTCACCTCAAAATTTGTCAATTTCTAAATCGAACACCTATAGAAATGAACCATTATAACATGAAAATTTTCAAATTTTCTAATCGGCTAATATCTGACATGCATGTTGGAAATGGCTAAAAAGTCAAGGTTCATCAGAGTGACCCCCTCAAATACTTGGATTATAAATTTAAAAATCAATTTTACTCGATATTTTTTTAGAGTGTTAAGAAATATTATCTAACTTCATTTGGCAATTATTTGAAGGGCTTAACATGGTGAAATTTCAATTTTTAGCCATTCCCAACATACACGTCAAATATTAGCCCATTTAAGAAGTTTAAATTTTCACCTCAAAATTTGTCGATTTCCAAATCGAACACCATTAGAAATGAACCATTATAACATGAAAAATTTCAAATTTTCAAATCGGCTAATATTTGGCATGCATGTTGGAAATAGCTAAAAAGTCAAGGTTCATCGAGTGACCCCCTCAAATACTTGGATTATAAATTTAAAAATCAATTTTACTCGATATGTTTTTAGAGTGTTAAGAAATATTATCTAACTTCATTTGGCAACTATTTGAAGGACTTAACATGGTGAAATTTCAATTTTTAGCCATTCCCAACATACACGTCAAATATTAGCCCATTTAAAAAGTTTCAATTTTCACCTCAAAATTTGTCAATTTCCAAATCGAACACCTATAGAAATGAACCATTATAACATGAAAATTTTCAAATTTTCTAATCGGCTAATATTTGACATGCATGTTGGAAATGGCTAAAAAGTCAAGGTTCATCAGAGTGACCCCCTCAAATACTTGGATTATAAATTTAAAAATCAATTTTACTCGATATTTTTTTAGAGTGTTCAGAAATATTATCTAACTTCATTTGGCAATTATTTGAAGGGCTTAACATGGTGAAATTTCAATTTTTAGCCATTCCCAACATACACGTCAAATATTAGCCCATTTAAAAAGTTTCAATTTTCACCTCAAAATTTGTCAATTTCCAAATCGAACACCTATAGAAATGAACCATTATAACATGAAAATTTTCAAATTTTCAAATCGGCTAATATTTGACATGCATGTTGGAAATAGCTAAAAAGTCAAGGTTCATCAGAGTGACCCCCTCAAATACTTGGATTATAAATTTAAAAATCAATTTTACTCGATATGTTTTTAGAGTGTTAAGAAATATTATCTAACTTCATTTGGCAACTATTTGAAGGACTTAACATGGTGAAATTTCAATTTTTAGCCATTCCCAACATACACGTCAAATATTAGCCCATTTAAAAAGTTTCAATTTTCACCTCAAAATTTGTCAATTTCCAAATCGAACACCTATAGAAATGAACCATTATAACATGAAAATTTTCAAATTTTCTAATCGGCTAATATTTGACATGCATGTTGGAAATGGCTAAAAAGTCAAGGTTCATCAGAGTGACCCCCTCAAATACTTGGATTATAAATTTAAAAATCAATTTTACTCGATATTTTTTTAGAGTGTTCATAAATATTATCTAACTTCATTTGGCAATTATTTGAAGGGCTTAACATGGTGAAACATCAATTTTTAGCCATTCCCAACATACACGTCAAATATTAGCCCATTTAAAAAGTTTCAATTTTCACCTCAAAATTTGTCGATTTCCAAATCGAACACCTATAGAAATGAACCATTATAACATGAAAATTTTCAAATTTTCAAATCGGCTAATATTTGACATGCATGTTGGAAATGGCTAAAAAGTCAAGGTTCATCGAGTGACCCCCTCAAATACTTGGATTATAAATTTAAAAATCAATTTTACTCGATATTTTATTAGAGTGTTAAGAAATATTATCTAACTTCATTTGGCAATTATTTGAAGGACTTAACATGGTGAAATTTCAATTTTTAGCCATTCCCAACATACACGTCAAATATTAGCCCATTTAAAAAGTTTCAATTTTCACCTCAAAATTTGTCAATTTCCAAATCGAACACCTATAGAAATGAACCATTATAACATGAAAATTTTCAAATTTTCTAATCGGCTAATATTTGACATGCATGTTGGAAATGGCTAAAAAGTCAAGGTTCATCGAGTGACCCCTCAAATACTTGGATTATAAATTTAAAAATCAATTTTACTCGATATTTTTTAGAGTGTTCGTAAATATTATCTAACTTCATTTGGCAATTATTTGCAGGGCTTAACATGGTGAAATTTCAATTTTTAGCCATTCCCAACATACACGTCAAATATTAGCCCATTTAAGAAGTTTCAATTTTCACCTCAAAATTTGTCAATTTCCAAATCGAACACCTATAGAAATGAACCATTATAACATGAAAATTTTCAAATTTTCAAATCGGCTAATATTTGACATGCATGTTGGAAATGGCTAAAAAGTCAAGGTTCATCGAGTGACCCCCTTAAATACTTGGATTATAAATTTAAAAATCAATTTTACTCGATATTTTTTTAGAGTGTTAAGAAATATTATCTAACTTCATTTGGCAATTATTTGAAGGGCTTAACATGGTGAAATTTCAATTTTTAGCCATTCCCAACATACACGTCAAATATTAGCCCATTTAAAAAGTTTCAATTTTCACCTCAAAATTTGTCAATTTCCAAATCGAACACCTATAGAAATGAACCATTATAACATGAAAATTTTCAAATTTTCAAATCGGCTAATATTTGACATGCATGTTGGAAATGGCTAAAAAGTCAAGGTTCATCAGAGTGACCCCCTCAAATACTTGGATTATAAATTTAAAAATCAATTTTACTCGATATTTTTTTAGAGTGTTCAGAAATATTATCTAACTTCATTTGGCAATTATTTGAAGGGCTTAACATGGTGAAATTTCAATTTTTAGCCATTCCCAACATACACGTCAAATATTAGCCCATTTAAGAAGTTTCAATTTTCACCTCAAAATTTGTTAATTTCCAAATCGAACACCTATAGAAATGAACCATTATAACATGAAAATTTTCAAATTTTCAAATCGGCTAATATTTGACATGCATGTTGGAAATGGCTAAAAAGTCAAGGTTCATCGAGTGACCCCCTCAAATACTTGGATTATAAATTTAAAAATCAATTTTACTGGATATTTTTTTAGAGTGTTCGAAATATTATCTAACTTCATTTGGCAATTATTTGAAGGGCTTAACATGGTGAAATTTCAATTTTTAGCCATTCCCAACATACACGTCAAATATTAGCCCATTTAAAAAGTTTCAATTTTCACCTCAAAATTTGTCAATTTCCAAATCGAACACCTATAGAAATGAACCATTATAACATGAAAATTTTCAAATTTTCTAATCGGCTAATATTTGACATGCATGTTGGAAATGGCTAAAAAGTCAAGGTTCATCGAGAGTGACCCCCTCAAATACTTGGATTATAAATTTAAAAATCAATTTTACTTGGATATTTTTTTAGAGTGTTCAGAAATATTATCTAACTTCATTTGGCAACTATTTGAAGGACTTAACATGGTGAAATTTCAATTTTTAGCCATTCCCAACATACACGTCAAATATTAGCCCATTTAAAAAGTTTCAATTTTCACCTCAAAATTTGTCGATTTCCAAATCGAACACCTATAAAAATGAACCATTATAACATGAAAATTTTCAAATTTTCAAATCGGCTAATATTCGACATGCATGTTGGAAATAGCTAAAAAGTCAAGGTTCATCGGAGTGACCCCCTCAAATACTTGGATTATAAATTTAAAAATCAATTTTACTCGATATATTTTTTTAGAGTGTTCAGAAATATTATCTAACTTCATATGGCAATTATTTGAAGGGCATAACATGGTGAAATTTCAATTTTTAGCCATTCCCAACATACACGTCAAATATTAGCCCATTGAAAAAGTTTCAATTTTCACCTCAAAATTTGTCAATTTCCAAATCGAACACCTATAGAAATGAACCATTATAACATGAAAATTTTCAAATTTTCTAATCGGCTAATATTTGACATGCATGTTGGAAATGGCTAAAAAGTCAAGGTTCATCAGAGTGACCCCCTCAAATACTTGGATTATAAATTTAAAAATCAATTTTACTCGATATTTTTTTAGAGTGTTCAGAAATATTATCTAACTTCATTTGGCAATTATTTGAAGTGCTTAACATGGTGAAATGTCAATTTTTAGCCATTCCCAACATACACGTCAAATATTAGCCCATTTAAAAAGTTTCAATTTTCACCTCAAAATTTGTCAATTTCAAAATCGAACACCTATAGAAATGAACCATTATAACATGAAAATTTTCAAATTTTCAAATCGGCTAATATTTGACATGCATGTTGGAAATGGCTAAAAAGTCAAGGTTCATCGAGTGACCCCCTCAAATACTTGGATTATAAATTTAAAAATCAATTTTACTCGATATTTTTTTAGAGTGTTCAGAAATATTATCTAACTTCATTTGGCAATTATTTGAAGGGCTTAACATGGTGAAACCTCAATTTTTAGCCATTCCAAACATACACGTCAAATATTAGCCCATTTAAGAAGTTTCAATTTTCACCTCAAAATTTGTCAATTTCCAAATCGAACACCTATAGAAATGAACCATTATAACATGAAAATTTTCAAATTTTCAAATCGGCTAATATTTGACATGCATGTTGGAAATGGCTAAAAAGTCAAGGTTCATCGAGTGACCCCCTCAAATACTTGGATTATAAATTTAAAAATCAATTTTACTGGATTTTTTTTAGAGTGTTCGAAATATTATCTAACTTCATTTGGCAATTATTTGAAGGGCTTAACATGGTGAAATTTCAATTTTTAGCCATTCCCAACATACACGTCAAATATTAGCCCATTTAAAAAGTTTCAATTTTCACCTAAAAATTTGTCAATTTCCAAATCGAACACCTATAGAAATGAACCATTATAACATGAAAATTTTCAAATTTTCTAATCGGCTAATATTTGACATGCATGTTGGAAATGGCTAAAAAGTCAAGGTTCATCAGAATGACCCCCTCAAATACTTGGATTATAAATTTAAAAATCAATTTTACTGGATATTTTTTTAGAGTGTTCAGAAATATTATCTAACTTCATTTGGCAATTATTTGAAGTGCTTAACATGGTGAAATGTCAATTTTTGGCCATTCCCAACATACACGTCAAATATTAGCCCATTTAAAAAGTTTCAATTTTCACCTCAAAATTTGTCAATTTCAAAATCGAACACCTATAGAAATGAACCATTATAACATGAAAATTTTCAAATTTTCAAATCGGCTAATATTTGACATGCATGTTGGAAATGGCTAAAAAGTCAAGGTTCATCGAGTGACCCCCTCAAATAGTTGGATTATAAATTTAAAAATCAATTTTACTGGATATTTTTTTAGAGTGTTCCGAAATATTATCTAACTTCATTTGGCAATTATTTGAAGGGCTTAACATGGTGAAATTTCAATTGTTAGCCATTCCCAACATACATGTCAAATATTAGCCCATTTAAAAAGTTTCAATTTTCACCTCAAAATTTGTCAATTTCCAAATCGAACACCTATAGAAATGAACCATTATAACATGAAAATTTTCAAATTTTCAAATCGGCTAATATTTGACATGCATGTTGGAAATGGCTAAAAAGTCAATGTTCATCGAGTGACCCCCTCAAATACTTGGATTATAAATTTAAAATTCAATTTCACTCGATATTTTTTTAGAGTGTTCGGAAATATTATCTAACTTCATTTGGAAATTATTTGAAGGGCTTAACATGGTGAAATTTCAATTTTTAGCCATTCCTAACATACACGTCAAATATTAGCCCATTTAAGAAGTTTCAATTTTCACCTCAAAATTTGTCAATTTCCAAATCGAACACCTATAGAAATGAACCATTATAACATGAAAATTTTCAAATTTTCAAATATTTGACATGCATGTTGGAAATGGCTAAAAAGTCAAGGTTCATCAGAGTGACCCCCTCAAATACTTGGATTATAAATTTAAAAATCAATTTTACTGGATATTTTTTTAGAGTGTTCAGAAATATTATCTAACTTCATTTGGCAATTATTTGAAGGGCTTAACATGGTGAAATTTCAATTTTTAGCCATTCCCAACATACACGTCAAATATTAGCCCATTTAAAAAGTTTCAATTTTCACCTAAAAATTTGTCAATTTCCAAATCGAACACCTATAGAAATGAACCATTATAACATGAAAATTTTCAAATTTTCTAATCGGCTAATATTTGACATGCATTTTGGAAATGGCTAAAAAGCCAAGGTTCATCAGAATGACCCCCTCAAATACTTGGATTATAAATTTAAAAATCAATTTTACTGGATATTTTTTTAGAGTGTTCAGAAATATTATCTAACTTCATTTGGCAACTATTTGAAGGACTTAACATGGGGAAATTTCAATTTTTAGCCATTCCCAACTTACACGTCAAATATTAGCCCATTTAAAAAGTTTCAATTTTCACCTCAAAATTTGTCGATTTCCAAATCGAACACCTATAAAAATGAACCATTATAACATGAAAATTTTCAAATTTTCTAATCGGCTAATATCTGACATGCATGTTGGAAATGGCTAAAAAGTCAAGGTTCATCGAGTGACCCCCTCAAATACTTGGATTATAAATTTAAAAATCAATTTTACTCGATATTTTTTTAGAGTGTTCGTAAATATTATCTAACTTCATTTGGCAATTATTTGAAGGGCTTAACATGGTGAAATTTCAATTTTTAGCCATTCCCAACATACACGTCAAATATTAGCCCATTTAAAAAGTTTCAATTTTCACCTCAAAATTTGTCAATTTCAAATCGAACACCTATAGAAATGAACCATTATAACATGAAAATTTTCAAATTTTCAAATCGGCTAATATTTGACATGCATGTTGGAAATGGCTAAAAAGTCAAGGTTCATCAGAGTGACCCCCTCAAATACTTGGATTATAAATTTAAAAATCAATTTTACTCGATATTTTTTTAGAGTGTTCAGAAATATTATCTAACTTCATTTGGCAATTATTTGAAGGGCTTAACATGGTGAAATTTCAATTTTTAGCCATTCCCAACATACACGTCAAATATTAGCCCATTTAAAAAGTTTCAATTTTCACCTCAAAATTTGTCAATTTCCAAATCGAACACCATAGAAATGAACCATTATAACATGAAAATTTTCAAATTTTCAAATCGGCTAATATTTGACATGCATGTTGGAAATGGCTAAAAAGTCAAGGTTCATCGAGTGACCCCCTCAAATACTTGGATTATAAATTTAAAAATCAATTTTACTCGATATTTTTTTAGAGTGTTCGGAAATATTATCTAACTTCATTTGGCAATTATTTGAAGCGCTTAACATGGTGAAATTTCAATTTTTAGCCATTCCCAACATACACGTCAAATATTAGCCCATTTAAAAAGTTTCAATTTTCTTTCACCTCAAAATTTGTCAATTTCTCAAATCGAACACCTATAGAAATGAACCATTACAACATGAAAATTTTCAAATTTTCAAATCGGCTAATATTTGACATGCATGTTGGAAATGGCTAAAAAGTCAAGGTTCATCGAGTGACCCCCTCAAATACTTGGATTATAAATTTAAAAATCAATTTTACTCGATATGTTTTTAGAGTGTTAAGAAATATTATCTAACTTCATTTGGCAATTATTTGAAGGACTTAACATGGTGAAATTTCAATTTTTAGCCATTCCCAACATACATGTCAAATATTAGCCCATTTTAAAAGTTTCAATTTTCACCTCAAAATTTGTCAATTTCCAAATCGAACACCTATAGAAATGAACCATTATAACATGAAAATTTTCAAATTTTCAAATCGGCTAATATCTGACATGCATGTTGGAAATGGCTAAAAAGTCAATGTTCATCAGAGTGACCCCCTCAAATACTTGGATTATAAATTTAAAAATCAATTTTACTCGATATTTTTTTAGAGTGTTCAGAAATATTATCTAACTTCATTTGGCAATTATTTGAAGGGCTTAACATGGTGAAACCTCAATTTTTAGCCATTCCCAACATACACGTCAAATATTAGCCCATTTAAAAAGTTTCAATTTTCACCTCAAAATTTGTCAATTTCCAAATCGAACACCTATAGAAATGAACCATTATAACATGAAAATTTTCAAATTTTCAAATCGGCTAATATTTGACATGCATGTTGGAAATGGCTAAAAAGTCAAGGTTTCATCAGAGTTGACCCCCTCAAATACTTGGATTATAAATTTAAAAATCAATTTTACTCGATATTTTTTTAGAGTGTTCGAAAATATTATCTAACTTCATTTGGCAATTATTTGAGGGCTTAACATGGTGAAACCTCAATTTTTAGCCATTCCCAACATACACGTCAAATATTAGCCCATTTAAGAAGTTTCAATTTTCACTTCAAAATTTGTCAATTTCCAAATCGAACACCTATAGAAATGAACCATTATAACATGAAAATTTTCAAATTTTCAAATCGGCTAATATTTGACATGCATGTTGAAATGGCTAAAAAGTCAAGGTTCATCGAAGTGACCCTCAAATACTTGGATTATAAATTTAAAAATCAATTTTACTCGATATGTTTTTAGAGTGTTATAGAAATATTATCTAACTTCATTTGGCAACTATTTGAAGGCCTTAACATGGTGAAAATGAAGTTAGATAAATATTTTCGACCACCCTAAAAAATATCCCACGCCAAATTGATTGTTAAATTTATAATCCAAAGTTCAATTTGAGGGGGTCACCTCCCGATGAACCGACTTTTAGCCATCCCCAACATGCACGTCAAATATTAGCCGATTAAAAATTTGAAAATTTTCACCTTATAATTGTCAATTTCTATAGGTCGTACATATAAAATTAACAAATGACAGTGAAAATTTCAAACTTTTCTAATGGCTAATATTTGACGTGTAGTTGGGAATGGCTAAAAATTGAAATTTCACCATGTTAAGTCCATGCATGTTGGAAATGGCTAAAAAGTCAAGGTTCATCGAGTGACCCCCTCAAATACTTGGATTATAAATTTAAAAATCAATTTTACTCGATATTTTTTTAGAGTGTTCCGAAATATTATCTAATTTCATTCAAGAAGCAATTATTTGAAGGGCTTAACATGGTGAAATTTCAATTTTTAGCCATTCCCAACATACTCGTCAAATATTAGCCCATTTGAAAAGTTTTAATTTTCACTTCAAAATTTGTCAATTTCAAAATCGAACACCTATAGAAATGAACCATTATAACATGAAAATTTTCAAATTTTCAAATCGGCTAATATTCGATATGCATGTTGGAAATGGCTAAAAAGTCAATGTTCATCAGAGTGACCTACTCAAATACTTGGATTATAAATTTAAAAATCAATTTTACTCGATATTTTTTTAGAGTGTTAGTTAAATATTATCTAACTTCATCTGGCAATTATTTGAAGGACTTAACATGGTGAAACCTCAATTTTTAGACATTCCCAACATACACGTCAAATATTAGCCCATTTAAAAAGTTTCAACTTTCACCTCAAAATTTGTCAATTTCCAAATCGAACACCTATAGAAATGAACCATTATAACATGAAAATTTTCAAATTTTCAAATCGGCTAATATTTGACATGCATGTTGAAATAGCTAAAAAGTCAATGTTCACTGAAGGCTCTATTCCCACAAATACTTGGATTATAAATTTAAAAATCAACTTCACTCGATATGTTTTTACAGTGTTAAGAAATATTATCTAACTTCATTTGGCAACTATTTCAAGGACTTAACATGGTGAAATTTCAATTTTTAGCCATTCCCATCATACACGTCAAATATTAGCCCATTTAAAAAAGTTTCAACTTTCACCTCAAAATTTGTCAATTTCCAAATCAAAAGGAAACCATAAAAGACCTATAACATGAAAATTTTCAAATTTTCAAATCGGCTAATATTTGACATGCATGTCGGAAATGGCTAAAAAGTCAAGGTTCATCGAAGTGACCCCCTCAAATAC